>JBBHAA010001731.1:600000-895000 GCA_037953035.1 Aquarana catesbeiana | reverse complement strand
TCCAGTCTTTTGTATTAGAATTCGATTTCATTATATTTCTATATAACCATTTTCCGAAATTCGAATTTCGTATAGAATGAATTTGCATTCAAAAGGAAAAGATTAGAATAAAATAGAAAATAATAGAGAATAATAGCACAGAAAAACAATAGACCAGCATAGAAAAAATATAATATATATATAGATCTATCTATATAGATCTATATAGATCTATAGATCTATATAGATCTATAGATCTATAGATCTATAGATCTATATAGATCTATAGATCTATAGATCTATAGATCTATATAGATCTATAGATCTATAGATCTATATAGATATATATAGATATATATATATATACAACATCTTCCAAAATTCAAATTTCATATAGAATGAATTCAAATTCAAATAGAAAAGATTAGAATAGAATAGAAAAACAATCTTTTTAACATCTTTGTAAGCACAATATGCCTTTTGAATCCCACATGAAAAATGGTCTTTGTCAAAAAAAAAAAAACATAAATTAACATTGCAGCAGAAAATGAAAAAAGGTGCAACTGTGTACATTCTCAAAGAAATTTGGCACCCCATGCAAATATTAATATGTATTTAAGTAGGCTGCAGGAACAAGTGATAAAAGGTATATACTAAAATGTAAAGTCGCTAAACTTCTCTCTGGGAAGAGGCACCAGGCAGGGCTGCCCCCCCCCCATCCCCCGGGCTATTCGCCCTGGCCATAGAACCCCTAGCTATTCTCATACGAACCTCTGCCGCCGTTAAAGGGATACAAGTGGGTCCACTGACTAAAAAAATCTCCCTATACGCTGATGATGCCCCCCTATACCTCCCAGATGCGTCCTCTTCCCTATTAGAAGCCCTGAGATACATCAATCACTATGGCTCCTTCTCAGGTGTCAGGATCAACTGGGATAAGTCCAAACTTTTCCCATTGTTCCATGCAATCCCCCCCTTAACAACCCTTACACCCTTAAAATGTGTCACTAAATTCCGATACTTGGGAATAGAAGTCCAGAGAGACCCTGCCCTATACCTAACTGACAACGTATACCCGGTACTTCAACGCCTCACCTCTGAATGCCAAACCTGGAAGTCCCTGTCCCTCTCCCAAGTTGGGAGGATCAACTTAATTATGTTCCTCCCCAAATTCCTTTATGTGTTTCGCAATACCCCTGTTCCCATTCCCAACTACTTCTTTCAGAAAATTGACCAAATAATAACCACTTTCATATGGGCCGAATCCGCTCCTAGAATTGCCAAAATTGCCCTCCAACTTCAAACAATATTCCTGGGCAGCGGTTATGGTGACGGTGAGATGGTGGTTTACCCAATCTCACTCTAACCCCTCTGTAAACTTGGAGGCGGCAATACTGGGGTCCTACGCTGCACTAAGTAACCTGGTGCTTAGGGGCCCAAAAGCACACCCAGAAATGATTACTTCAATGCGAACGACGGTTTGGGTGTGGCAATACATGTCAGCTAAGCTTAACAAGGCCAATACCATCTCGCCATACACACCACTGTGGGGTAACCCAAAGCTGAGTCACTTGCAGTCTGTCCCTGATCCAGCTCTCTGGGCTCGATATGACATCAAAACTTTACAACATATTATGCCGGAGGGTACGTTGGTCTCATTTAACTCCCTATGAGACGCCTTCCAGCTCCAATCCAGGATGCTATTCCGATACCACGCAGTGCAAGTACAATTCTCCTGCGGAGTTTCCTTTAAATCACACGGGGTGGAGACCTTCCTGATCTCCATCAATGCAGATCGCATCCTCTCCTCATTATACCTGCAGATATCCTGTGAGGATTCCGGCAGAGGGACCAAATTGTTTTGGAAATGGAAAGAGGATATGCCTGCCTTGAGTGATGATGACAGGGAGGAAGGGATCCAACAATATATCCCCTTAATGATTTCTGCTAGAGACAGGTTTATTCAGCTCAAATTCATACATAGAGTGTACTTTACCCCCCAGAGACTTTTTGAGAATATACCCTACACAATCGGATAGATGCCCAAAGTGTACCACTGAAATGGGCACTTTCTTCCATGTGGCATGGTCCTGTCTAGGGATGGGCCGAACACCCCCCCCCACGTTCGGTTCGCACCAGAACATGCGAACAGGCAAAAAATTTGTTCAAACACGCAAACACCGTTAAAGTCTATGGGACATGAACATGAATAATCAAAAGTGCTCATTTTAAAGGCTTATATGCAAGTTATCGTCATAAAAAGCATTTGGGGCCGTGTATCAATGCAAAAAAAAGTTTTAACCACTTACCGACCGCCTGATAACGATATACATCAGCCGAATGGAACGGGCAGGCAAAGTAACGTATGGGTACGTTACTTGCCTCCCGTGGGCGGGGGGTCCAATCGGACCCCCCCGGTGCCCGAGGCAGTCGGCATCTTTCCCTGAGCGATCCGAGGTGAGGGGGAGGCCATACATTCGTGGCCACCCCCTTGCAATCGCTCCCAGCCAATGACAATCTTCCTCTGCCTCTGAAATGTAAACTGCGGCAGAGGAAGTGATGTCATCTCTCCTCGCGTCGGTCTTTTTCGTTCTGGCGCCGAGGGGAGAAGACATCCAAGTAAGTGCACCAACACTACACTAACAGTAGAATACTCTAGGCACACTTTTCACCCCACATCACCCCCCGATCACCCCCCTGCACCCCCTGTCACAGTGACACCAATAGCAGATATTTTTTTTCTGATTATTGCTTTGGTGTAAGTTTGTGACAGTTATAAGTGGTAGGGCAGTTAGTATTAGCCCCCTTTAGGTCTAGGATACCCCTCTAACCCCCCTAATAAAGGTTAACCCCTTGATCACCCCCCGTCGCCAGTGTCACTAAGCGATAGTTTTTCTGATCACTGTATTAGTGTCACAGGTGACGCTAGTTAGGGAGGTAAGTATTTAGGTTCACCATCAGCGTTTTATAGCGTCATAGCGATTGCCCCCTAGTTAATCCTTTCACCAGTGATCACCGTATAACTGTTATGGGAGACACTGGTTAGTTAGTTTATTTTTAAAAGTTTCAGGGCACCCGCCGTTTATTAGCTAATAAAGGTTTAACCCCCTGATCGCCCAGCGGGTGATATAAGTTAAGTTTTAGGGTCAGATAGGGTCTGCATCGCCCCAGGCATGTCAGGTTAGTGCCAGTACCACTAACTCCCACGCACGCAGCATACACCTCCCTTAGTGGTATAGTATCTGAACAGATCGATATCTGATCAGATCTATACTAGCGTCCCCAGCAGTTTAGGGTTCCCCTACCCAACAAGCCCCCCAAAGAAGATGTCGTGTCTACAGCAAGCGTGGATATAGGCGTGACACCTGCTATTATTGTCCCTCCTGTCCTGACAATCCTGGTCTTTGCATTGGTGAATGTTTTGAACGCTACCATACAATAGTTGAGTTTTAGTGTTGGGTACAGCACTGCACAGACTAGGCACACTTTCACAGGGTCTCCCAAGATGCCATCGCATTTTGAGAGACCCGAATCTGGTACCAGTTACAAAAGTTACAGTTACTAAAAAAAGTGTAAAAAAAAAAAAAAAAAAAAAGTAAAAAAAAAAAACACAAAAAAAATATAAAATAAAAAAAACAAAAATAGTTTTCGTTTTAATGTTCTCGCTCTCTCTATTCCCTCTCTATTGTTCTGCTCTTTTTTATTGTATTCTATTCTGCAATGTTTTGTTGTTAACCATTTTTTTGTTTTCAAGTACGCAATTCAGCTGCAGCGCAGATTTATTTATCTTGACAGCAACAGAGTTTGCTCCCACGATACATAAAGCCGTGACTCCAGCGCTGTCGGAGGTGATTTCACCACCACAGTTACACACTTCAGCATATATGCCGAAGCATGGGGGGCAGCAGGGGCGGAGGAGCGATTTGCTCCTACCTTTTGCGGGAGGATGCCCCATGCTTCGGCATATATATATTTTAGGCACAGGTTGCGTTAAAAAATGTTTTATTTTTTACTATGTTTTTTTGTATTTGCTTTGCAGGTATGGTAAGTCTTACTGTTATACTCTAATGTTATTTTGTTTTATTGTTAACCATCATTTGCTTAGCAGGTACGCCATTCAGTTGCAGCGCGGATTTATTTATCTTGATAGCAACAGCGTTTGCTCCCACGATACATAAAGCCGTAACTCCAGCGCTGTCGGAGGTGATTTCACCACCACAGTTACATACTTCAGCATATATGCCGAAACATGGGGGCAGCAGGGGCGGAGGAGCGATTTGCTCCTACTTTTTGCGGGAGGATGCCCCCATGCTTCGGCATATATAAACGGTGCATGTATGCCCATCATTAGAAGTGGGTGGATGAAGGGAGGTATTATAATGGTGGGCATACCCACTGATCAATCTCTTTTTTTCGTTCAGCCCACAGGCTGCATGAAAAAAAGTTTACAATATATGCCCAACAAGGACCAGCAAAAAAAAGCAATTCTAGCAGCTAATTAGCCTCTAGACTGCTTTTACAGGCAGTGGGAGGGAATGCCCCCCCCTCCCACCACCGTCTTCCATGTTTTTCTCTGGCTCTCCTTTCCCAACAGGGAACCTGAGAATGCAGCCGTTAATTCGGCCAGCTGACCATAGAGCTGATCAGAGACCAGAATGACTCCAATCATCTCTATGGCCTAAGAAACCTGAAGCTACAAACATTTTATGACTTATGTGTGTGATGGAAAAATCTGGACAGCCGCACTCCGGATTGGAAAAGTGAAAAATAAAATCCTCTTTATTGAAAAAGTAATATCATGATTAAAATCCGTACATGGCTTTGTTGGGATAATGCAGCATAACCGCTAACGCGTTTCACGCTCCCATAGAGCGCTTACTCATAGCTGGTTTGTACAAAAGTGATCACGACTTATATACACATAATTTGTCTACCACATGACTACATATTGATTATCTGATTCTAAACAGCTGGTCGTTAGTCTGTGTGGGATTTTTTTGGCATAGATGTGATTGGATGTGCATCCTATAGTGGAATCACTAATGAAGACATGAATATATAAATGAAATGTGTTCATGTTGACAAATGTCAACATATATGAATGATAAAAAATTATTTTCAAGGTTTTCGAAAAAACATATTTGTTGTTTTCCAAAATCACAAGAATGAGATGAGTGCTGGAATTTGACGTTCAAACGTATAAATTATCATACGGATAGACGCAAGTATGGGTAAACTATGTGAACTGGTGGTTGCGGTATAATGTAAATGGTGTATAGAGTGAAAATTGGGTCTATATGCATGTGGTAAAAAAAAAAAAAAAAAATGTGCATCCAATACCACTAGCGGTGTCAAAAAAAAAAAAAAAAAAAAAAAACTGAATATGTGTGTATGGTGCATATATATAAAAAATATATAAAAAATTAAACCACATAAAGGTAAAAATATAAATAATAATAAAAAATAATAATAAAAAGCAATTCTTTATATATGTGTATGTGTACAACGATTTCAGCTTTAAAAAAACGTGATAACGTATGTGAATTGGAAGTTGGACAGTAAACTAGCGTCCTGTCACAATGATGCGTCCAATAATCTCCTGATTTGCAGGAGTCTATGTGTGAATAAGTGCTTTTGCTTCAATTCCTACATGTGTGAATTTTAATCTTTGCAGCATATAAAAGATTATGAAACTTATCACTCACTGATAACCCCGCCACTCCAGTTTCACAAAAGTGCTCATTTAAAACCTTGCATCATTCCGTATGGGATGCATTCATCCCAATCAAGCAACAACATTAACGTTGCTGAACGTCTTTCTTTGAAGCAATCACATCTCTCGATGAATTGTCTTCAAGTGTATGGGCAGAACTATATGAGGTGGATAAAAATGGGACAAAATACAGTGTTTGCGCACCTAAAGTCAAAAGTGGTCCAAAAGTGGTCTTCCAAAAATCATAAGGTTATAATAAAAAATAGCAATTGCCGGCACCTGGGGCTCTCACAATCATCCACACAGCGGAGGACGGGAAGCTTGAACCCGGTCACCTAGAGCGGTGGTAACTATCTTGTTCATCTCAAATATCTGGACTTTTGATACATATTTTGCTACATATTCTTCTATTTTCCTTCGTCTTCTTCTTCTGGTTCTTCTGGCTCTTCTGGTTCTTCCTCCGGCGTTCTCGTCCAGCATCTCCTCCGTGGCGTCTTCTATCTTCTTCTCCTCGGGCCGCTCCGCACCCATGGCATGGGGAGACGCCATCACACAGCGGGAGCCTCCCTCCATGCCAGCATGGATGCGGAGCGGCCCGGAGAAGAAAATGAAGAAGAGAAGAAGAGAAGAAAAGAAGAAGAGAAGAAGATGAAGAAGAAGATGAAGAGAAGAGCAGGAGCCTCCTCCCATTCCATGGGTGCGGAGCGGCCCGAGGAGAAGAAGATAGAAGACGCCGCGGAGGAGATGCTGGACGAGAACGTCGGAGGAAGAACCAGAAAAAGAAGAAGATGAAGGAAGATAGAAGAAAGAAGAAGTATTTAAATAAAGGAATTGTCAAAAACTATCTCTTGTCATTTTTAACATTTTTGACAGTTTTTTAGTGAAATGGTAGGGATAAGTACCCCCTTACCATTTCACACAGGGGGGGGGGCGGGATCTGGGGGTCCCCTTGTTAAAGGGGGCTTCCAGATTTCGATAAGCCCCCCGCCCGCAGACCCCCACAACCACCGGCCAGGGTTGTGGGGATGAGGCCCTTGTCCTCATCAACATGGGGACAAGGTGTTTTGGGGGGCTACCCCAAAGCACCCTCCCAATGTTGAGGGCATGTGGCCTGGTACGGTTCAGGAGGGGGGGGCCGCACTCTTGTCCCCCTCTCTTTTCCTGCGGCCTGCCAGGTTGCGTGCTCGGAAAAGGGTCTGGTATGGATTCTTGGGGGGACCCCACGCCGTTTTTTTTTTTTTTTTGGCGTTGGGTTCCCCTTAAAATCCATACCAGACCTGAAGGGTCTGGTATGGAATTTAGGGGGAACCCCACGTCATTTTTTTTTTAATTTTGGCCGGGGTTCCCCTGTGGGGAATTCCCATGCCGTTTTTATCAATGAACTTCTATGTGTATTGTCGGCAATGCAATAGCCGCAAGTAGTTTTAAATGGGTTTTTTCCTTCTAAATGTCATTTGGCTGTCAGACTGTTCTAAACACGGGAAACATGCGCCTCTTTCCAGGCATACTATAGACACCCCCCAGCTACGAAATTTAAAGGGATATTACACTTTTATTGTTTGACTTTAAGCATTATTAAAATCACTGCTCCTGAAAAAACGGCCGTTTTTAAAACTTTTTTTTGCATTGATCCATGTCCCCTGGGGCAGGACCCAGGTCCCCAAACACTTTTTATGACAATAACTTGCATATAAGCCTTTAAAATTAGCACTTTTGATTATTCATGTTCGTGTCCCATAGACTTTAACGGTGTTCGCGTGTTCGAACAAACTTTTTTCCTGTTCGCATGTTCTGGTGAGAACCGAACAGGGGGGTGTTCGGCTCATCCCTAGTGATGACACCGTCCAGATCAGCAGGAAGGGATCTTCCTGCTAATTCATCCTTCATTCTATCAGAGAGGCCATGTAAAAGGTTGCAACTGGGCCTCATTATTCCAGCTCAATTCAGCTGTGAGGATACGGAACTGAAGAGCATACTGTCCCACAGAAGCGGACTCTTGACGGAGACGTAAAAGAGCGCTAGCCACTGAGGAGACACGACCCGGTTCCTTGAAGATATTTCGAAAAAGTTTCAAGAAATCAGACAGGCTAGAAACCACTGGATCATTCAGTTCCCACAGAGGGGCAGCCCAAGCTAGCAGGAGGGATATAATATTGGCTACTTTCGCCCGATCGGACAGGAAGTTTTGGGGCTGAAGTTCAAAATGAATCATGCACTGGCTAAGGAACCCCCTGCAAGCCTTGGAGTCCCCAGAGAAACGGGCCGGAGCTGCCAGTTGTAATGAATGTGTGGCTGCGACTGGTGCGATAGGTGCAGCAGCAGATAGCGGTTGAGGTTGTTGAACCGGGGGTCCTAATGAGGCCTGAACCTGTTCAAAATGGGATGCCAAATCCTGAAGGAATCGCATCACTTGGGTCTGATGCGATTCCTGGGTCTTAAGTCTGCAAACTAAGCCCTGCAATGGATCATCTGCGGGTAGCAGCACATCAGCCGGGTCCATGGCTGATCAAACTGTCAGGTCACCTGGGACCAGGTGACAGATGCACTCTGTAGGAGTCGGAAGTGCACTGCTAAGGTAGTGGACCCTAAGACTGACTGCTGCGGATTGAACCCTGGAAGGTTCAGGAAGCAGGTCTACAGGATAACTAACATAGATCCCAGTGGGAGCTAGAGAATAGATTCCCCAGGGCGCGGAGTCTAAGAGCCAGCGGGTGTTCACCAGAGCCTCTAGTGGTGAGGATGGACTGCGCTGCAGTCTGGCTCCAGGTCGCGGCCCCCAGGGTCTCACAGCTCACGATCACCGTAGACTACAGGAGAAGAGGAAGGAGGCAGCAGGCTGGAACGACAGGGAAGTAAGGGGTAAGCCAAAGGTCAGGGCGACTAGCAGACAAGGATAAACATAACACGCCAAAGGTCAGGGTAACAAGCAGACAGGGAGAGTCGAGAACAGGCCAAAGTCGGTAACAGGAATCAGACGTAGGAAACACAGCAAGTACACACGGTGGCTAACACACAATGGTTGATCAGCACTGCTGGCTTGCAGTGCACAGATTAATATAGGGTTCCCTGATAGGGTCTGGGGTGGTGGGGCCATGCTTAGAGGATAGGTTATAAAACCAGTCAGGTGAGAGGCAGTTGGTCTTTAGAGATGAACACATGGAGACAGGTAAGCTGACAGAGAAAACTCTATTGCATAACCATGACAGCCTGAAGGTGCTACTTCAATGTTGGGCCTTTGTATGTGGCCAGGCTGTGTAAAAGGCTCACACATGTGGTAGTGTAATTGTGTAAAAAAAAAAAAAAAATCATAATTTTCATAAGAATTGTGTGAAAAAATTACAACTTCAAAAAACTCACCATGCCTCTTAGTAAATACCTTGGACTGTCTACTTTCCAAAATAGGGTCATTTAGGGGGTACTTTCCTGGCATGTTAGTGTCTCAAGAAATGAGATAGGCCTTCAGTACATCAGGTGTGATCAGATGTGATCAATTTTCAGTGATTGGCACCATAGTTTGTAGACTCTATAACTTTCACAAAGACCAAATAATATACATTAATTTGGGTTACCGGTATTTTTACCAAAGATATGTAGCAGTATAAATTTTGCCACAAATTTATGAAGAAAAATGACTTATTTGCAAAATTTTACAATAGAAACTAAAAAAAAAGTGTGTTTTTTTTTTCAAAATGTTCGCTGTTTTTTTACTTATATCGCAAAAAATAAAAAACTCAGCAGTGATTACATACCACCAAAAGAAAGCTCTGTTTGTGAGAAGAAAATGATAAAAATGTTGTTTGGATACAGTGTAGCATGACTGAGTAATTGTCATTCAAAGTGTGAGAGCACTGAAAGCTGAAAATTGGTCTGGGCGGGGAGGTGCATAAGTGCCTGGTATTGAAGTGGTTAAACACACAGACCAATATCACCATTGAAACTTTAACCAATCAGTCTGCTCAGTGTTTCAGGAATTGTGCAGTACCAACCAACCAGGTACCACCATAAACACTGTCCACCCACACCTGCAGGGTGACATTACCCCACCAGTCAGGCTATGACCTGGCACCGCCCACTGCCCTGGCCAACTCAAGCATGGACTGGAGTCCAGCAATAAAATGACCACACCCAATGTCAGACAAATGAATAAAATCATTATAAAATAATCTAGAAATAAACTCTTCCAGCTCAGAATAACAGTAAGAAAATCGGGGGCATGTATTCACACATCAATCTGTCAACCTTTTTTCTAATCTTATCCATGTGCCGAATTTCACAACTGGGAGCCCAAATCATGTAAGGGACAATTCCAGCAAAACCAACTTTGTATCTGGTAGATGAGAATAAATCCCAGTGTAAGTCTTTGCAGCAAGTTTATTTGCAAATATTATTTGTGGTATGTGCCAAACTTTCAACAGAAGAAACAAATTATTAAGTTGTCCCATTTCATTTCACTACTACATTTCCACCAAACAAGCAGCTTATCAGTTGAAAAAGAGAAGTTCTTTGTGTAAATTCTCGCTAAAGCCCTTCTATGGGCCCAAATGATAGATGAATGGTCTATAATTCGAGCCACCCTTGGGGAATCTAAAAGGAAGTAAAATACCTAATAAATATTTATAGCATGGGTCAAAATCTACCAGACTCCCAGCTGCCAATCATCTTGGTACAACTTTGGCTAAGGCCTAGCTTAGCTGTTTCAGTGGCTACTCCAGTTATAAAGGAATGGGTGATAATATGCTTGTCAATGAGACCATTTGCAACTAAACATTTTTTTTTCTAATACCACAGTAAATTAAAAAACTACCATCTGCATGTGCTAGAAATGAGATAGAGGGGGACTCAGCTGCCAACTGCCGAGATATAAATGCAACAGGACCAATATCTACCACCACATGGATGAAGGTGTTAACCATTTACCTTTACTCAACTGGTCTGTTCTTGATTTGCGCAAAATATATTATTAGTGTTATCTCTTACCCTCGTGTTCTCCAGCAACAAACCTGTATAATACTTACACAAACAAGAAACTAGTTCCAAGATGTGGAAGGCACCAAAAAGGCTAGAAAAACTGCAGTTTTAAAAAATTGATTCCAATGCTGAAGAAAAAACTGTTTTAATAGCATCAAGCAGATCACAGAGCATTATAACTGAAATAAATGACATCTTTGTCAGGGGAGTAACACTGATTTCTAGTGGGAGTAACACTGTTTTCTTTCAAGGAACTGTTTTATGATCACAGGAACAAACTGGGAAGTGTGCCGTTCCCTAACAAAAGAAACAGTCACTAAAATTTTGGACAAATGTGCATGAGAATAACCGGACTAAATACACTGTATTACCAAAATCATTGGGACACCTGCCTTTACACGCACATAAACTTTAATGGCATCCCAGTCTTAATCCGTAGGCTCCATATTGAGTTGGCCCACCCTTTGCAGCTATAACAGCTTCAACTCTTCTGGGAAAGCTGTCCACAAGGTTTAGGAGTGTGTCTATGGGAATGTTTGACCATTCTTCCAGAAGCGCATTTGTTCCTTCACCCCAAACCTTGTTCATACATGTCTTTATGGACCTTGCTTTGTGCACTGGTGCGGAGTCATGTTGGAACAAGAAGGGGCCATCCCCAAACAGTTCCCACAAAGTTGAGAGCATAAAATTGTCCAAAATGTTTTGGTATGCTAATGCCTTAAGAGTTCCCTTCACTGGAACTAAGGGGCCAAGCCCAACCCCTGAAAAAAAAACCCACACCAGAATCCCCCCTCCACCAAATGATTTGGACTAGTGCACAAAGCAAGGTCCATAAAGACATGTATGAGCATTTTTGTTGTGGAGGAACTTGACATCCAGGGCAAAAAAAAGTGCACACACAAAGGTGAGAGCACAAAAAAGTACACAGGATGTACACATGGTCCTCCTTCAATGAAGGGTGCAAGGCTCCTGACACGGACTGTGGTACTCACTGACCCACCAGGCCAAAAAACAGGCAGACCCCATTCTCTGGGAGGTCTGCCAAAACAGACCAACCCCAAGTACAAGGTGGGGCTCCCCCGAAGGGAAGGTATCAGAACTTAGAGAACTCAGGGGAAGCCTTGCTTACAACTGGGGACAAGCCTTGTGAGCAAGGCCAGATTCAACCTGGAGGAAAAAGGCCCTCCCACCGCCCCTACCGTTCCCACCTAATTACATCAGGGAAATACTAACTGACTCCTCAAACTGGGAGGGAGTCAGGGTTCTTTCCCTAACAACTGATAAGAACAGATACTGTACTTAGCTAAAAGGAAATGTATAAGCAGGGTAGGGAATCTAACCCTGCAATTACAAAGGCAAGCCTCCTGGAAAAACTCTTCCCATAGACATCATTCTGGAAGAAAATGTCAGTAACCTTAGTGATGTCTGTATCTCCCATAATAACTTTATAACTTTTTTTTTTTTTAGGGGGGGGGTGTAACTAAATTCCATTATAACTGCATAACTAGAGATTCCCAAGAATCCTGGGTTGGACATGGAGAAACCTTTCCACTGCAGCAAAAAAAAACCCAAGAGAATTGAATGCCCCTGGCCATAAAGGAAGTCGATTCTATGTCTGATGTCTAATTGTTTAAAAGTAAAAATAGGAACTGATGCTATACCATCATTGATTTGATCATTCAGAGACAAACCCATTGTAGGTCAGGGGTGGTGAATAATTCTATATTCATTAGGCTCTGCTTAAGACGGGAACACACTACAGTTTTAGTTTTGTGCACAAAAAAAAAAACTGACAGCTTCGGTCGGGAGCCACTGTACTAACATGCGAGGTTAGTCCAGTGATCTCCCCCGCTGCGCTGTTGTGTTCTGTCTCCCTGCCATTGGATGAGAGCGCTAATCGGGAGTCAGCGGCTGCTGGTTTTCCAGCATGCACGTCCGACAGAAGCCAGCCGAACAGCCAGCTTCTGTCGGACAGTGCGACATACACACGGGCAGAATGTCGGCCGGTATATTTTGTACTTTAGGCTTTGGCCCTTGTAGTGAAAAGCAAAATTCCTTTCCATAATTACCTTATTTTCACTAATATCGTTGCTCAGTTTATGAACAACATCTGGTATAGCAGTCACAAAGTTTAAATCATCAGTCCTAAACAACCCTGACCCAAATAGGTGGAAATAGGTGAAAGTGGGCAGGTGGAAACCAATATCAGAACCTTAAATGAGCATGTGCCTGATACATTTGGGAAGTTGTTTAGCCATGGAAGCATATATATATATATATATATATATATATATATATTTTTTTTTTTTTTTTTTTTTAACTCACTGCTGTCCATGCTTTCCAGAAAAAAAGCTTCTCCCCAGGCACAAGGACCTGTAGATTAGACCGCTGATAGTAACAATAACCTTCATGCCTAAATTTGCATGTTTGGGGAGATTGACACTAAGATGCATTAAAGGAAAAAAAGATTCCATTCTTAAAAGGTAAACCTAAAGCACTGAACATGTGTTCACTGGGGAGTCATCAAATTCAGCCAAAGACTAATATACAGTACTTAGATCCCTATTTACTAGGTGGGTAGACTGTAAGTTTTGGTCTGTAAGACTCATCGTTATGGAACAAAGCCAGCGACCTGTAAGACTTGTAAGTTTAATGACATTTTCCACACGCTGAAAAAGAACTGAAATGAAGGTCGGGCCTGTTTTTCAGCCATCACACTTGCATAAATTGAATAAGCCTATAGCCAACTAGCAAATGTTCCAGCCACAGAACATCTTCACTCTATTGCCGCGTACACACGATTGGAATTTCCAACAACAAATGTTTGATGTGAGCTTGTTGTCGTAAATTCCGACCGTGTGTAGGCTCCATCAGACATTTGCTGTCGCAATTTCCGACAACAAAAATTTTAGAGCTGGATCTAAAATTTTCCGACAACAAAACATGTTGTCGGAAATTCCGAGCGTGTGTACCCAATTCTGACGTACAAAATTCCACGCATGCTCGTAATCAAGAAGAAGAGCCGCACTGGCTATTGAACTTCATTTTTCTCGGTTTGTCGTACGTCTTGTACGTCACCGCGTTCTTGACGTTCGGAATTTCCGACAACATTTGTCCGACCGTGCGTATGCAAGACAAGTTTGAGCCAACATCCGTCGGAAAAAAATCCACAGTTTTGTTGTCGTAATGTCCGATCGTGTGTACGTGGCATTTGTCTGGGCTCACCCTTTCTTTCTGACCAAAATACTTCTGACTGCAGTAATAGGATATCTACATGATCACCCTTCAAAAGTTATTTTTTTAAATTTTATTGATGTCCGTTTTTTCCCACAAATAGAGCTTTCTTTTGGTGGTATTTGATCACCTCTGGGGTTTTTATTGTTTGCGCTATAAACAAAAAAAAGAGCGACAATTTTGAAAAAAAAACAATATTTTTGCTTTTTGCTATAATAAATAACCCCAAAAAATATATAAAAAAACAAATTTCTTCCTCAGTTTAAGCCAATATGTATTCTTCTACATATTTTTGGTAAAACAAAAACGCAATAAGCGTATATTGATTGGTTTGCACAAAAGTTATCACGTCTACAAAATAGGGGATAGATTTATGGCATTTTTATTATAATTTTTTTTTTATTAGTAATGGCAACGATCTGCAATTTTTATCATGACTGCGACATTGCAGCGGAGAGATCGGACACTTCTGACACTATTTTGGGACCCTTGGCATTTATACAGCGATCAGTGCTATAAAAATGCACGGATTACTGTATAAATGTCACTGGCAGGGAAGGGGTTAAACACTAGGGGGCAATCAAGGGGTTAAGTGTGTTCCCTCAGTGTGTTCTAACTGTAGGGGGGATGGGCTCACTAGAACATGACAGAGATCACTGCTCCCCATCACTGAGAGCAGTAGATCCCTATCACGTTGCTAGGCAGAACAGGGAAATGCCTTGTTTACATAGGCATCTCCCCGTTCTGCCTCTTCGTGCCACGATTGCGGGCCACTGGTGGACATTGAGTCCGTGGGACCCACGAGCATGCTCCCGCGCCGCGCAGCATGCATGCATTTGCTAGCTGCCGATGACGGAGTGACGTACGGGTACGTCGTTTTGCGCACCAATGCCACTTTGCCGACATATATAGGCGTGAGCCGGTCAGCAAGTGGTTAACAACTTTCCACCTGAGCCTGTGCAGTCAAAACTGGCTGACAAGATAGAGCTATGGAAATGTCAGCAACTGAGGTGGCAGAAAAACTAAGATAAACTGGAGAGACACTAAGGTTATCATGATCAGATTATAAAGATAACCAAACAGCAGCAGAGAAGGAAGGTATGTGCAAAGATAAAGAAGAACCCATATAACCTATTAGTTGAGGAATGTAACCTAACAAAGGTGCCTTCCCACCCCACTATATTGCACTCACCAAGTGCAGAAGAAAGGTCCTGATTCTTGAGGGGTGCTTGGTCCTGAAGAGTTGTGAGAGTGATAGCCACTTTCCAATGCTGTTTACCATTTGGCTTATCCTCTTTGAGTTTCTGGAACTGTGAGTCTATGATGGGGAGTAGTTGCAGTTAGGCTTTCTGCTCCTCTTCGGCAGGGGTCCTGTCTCTTTATCCCTGTGATACGATGACCTTGCCATTGCCAGTCCCCAGTGGCATTGAGAAGTGCATCTGATTTCCAGTTCAGTGTCCTGTTAAGCCTCTTCCCCGGATCTTTTCTCAGCTTTGTGTTGGAAATCCTCAGAAGTGGTTAAATATACAATTTGACCACTCTGCCCCTGGCTCTGATCATTTTCTCCCAGCAGACTGGTAACAGTTCTGCGCCCAACCTATACTTGCATCTGAAAAGCTGAAGCTCTGAAAGGGGTAGTGGGCTTTAAAGAACTAACAGTTCCCCTTTGCTGATCTGAGATAAGAGCTGTACAACCCACCAGCATCAGGGGCCTGATGTCAAGGTATGGATGGGGAAGCAGATTGTAGGCAACTTTTAAGCGAGGCTTCTCCTGGACGGTTTGATCTTCGTAGAAGTTTTCACAGTAGGTCATCCATTCTATCCTGTAGGAATGTATGAGATCAGGGGAGATTGAAATGACAGTTTGACGATTCAGACTGTTGTACCAGACCACAGATGTTGGCACCTATAAGGGAAAACAGTTCATCCCCATTGGTTGCTTGATTAGCTTTCAAATTTTGTTTGGAAGCATTTTCTTTAACTGCCCAGGATCAAAGCAGGGGCATCGCTAGGGGGTGGCTATTGGGGCTATAGCCCCGAATCTGGGCCCCATAGCGCCAAGTCTCTTGCCGCAAGGTCCCTGCCTAGCCAGCGGGTCGTGGCTGCGGCTGGCAGGCTGCATGAGAGAGGCGGATGAGAAGAGAGAAGCGAGGGGGCAGATGAGCAGAGATGACATCATCTCTCTCCGCGCGCTCCACATCACCGCTCTTCCACCCTCACAGCCGGACCTCTTCAATGTGGGAGCAAGGTGCAGCGGGGAGCAGAGACATGACATCTCTCCATACCCACCCTGCATCACCGCTCTACTACCCTCACTAAATGGACCAGTGCTGCCAGCCTGCCACCAATGCAGCGACAATGCCCATTTGGTGGCACTGGCTGGCATGGCAAGTGACTATCCACATCAGTTGTCAAGTTACAATCCACATCTGGTGCCAGGCGACGTGACAAGTGACAACCCACATCTGGTGGCAGGTGACGTGGCAAGTGACAATCCGCATTAGGTGGTAGGTGATGTGGCAAGTGACAATCTGCAAATGGTGGCAGGTGACGTGGCAAGTGACAATCTGCAAATGGTGGCAGCACAGGCAGGTGACGTGGCAAGTGACAATCCGCAGAAGCTTGTACATGCCGATGAAGACCATCAGATCTGCAACGGGACATTACTGTCATTACTGCTATAAAGGGCCCTTATACCATTACCTTTAGGTCAGACCCCTTATTAGGGTAACAGCTAATAGGCTGGCCTAGGTCTCCCTTTTCCAGAAGTTCATCAGTATAATCAGTTAGCTGTGTTTATCCTTACAGGTGCTAGCAGGTGCTAGCAGTACTTTATTGAGGAAGTGTATATAATATACTGTTTTACTTGATAATATCTTGCCTTGTGTTAGCTGGGGGAATTCCTTCGCTGAGTTGGTGCTGTTGCCTAAAACTCAGCAGATCCATTACCTCCTCTTTGTGACAACATCCCCTTTAATCTGTTCTAGTAAAGATTATCAGAAAGTAAACACACAGAGTTGTCTAATTTATTACTTTAAGGTGGTGCAAGGATGTTGGAACCCAGAGTGTCAGGTGGGTTGGAATGTTCATCAGGTTATGACAGTGCAGATGAGCAGGTAATTCCCAGCAGTCTCTTAGGGGATCGTGCTACATTTGGGGGCTCATCCGGGATGCTATCTGCAGCTGGCCCTAGTCGACCTAGACAAGAGCCACAATCTGCATGGGAAATCTGCTTCAATGGCTGCAGTTGCTTGGGGCAGAAGTCATGGAGCTCCAATAGAAAAAAGCACTGTTCTCGAGATCTCAGGAAATGAGCACACCGAGAGACAGATCAGAAGGTGGCTGAGAGCACTATCACCAGCACACTTGGCCTACATTGTGGAAACAGAAGCCACAGATGAGTTGGAACAAGTCAGGGCACTAATAGAATGGCAGAAAGAGGTGCCTGTGTGCTTTCAGGAGGAAGAGGTACATCTGGTTGAAGGAGTGACTGCTAGAGTGTTCCCACTCAAGATGGGGGGAGAACAGACTGAGAAAAAACTCTCGACCAGAACTCAGGAGAAGGGTCCTGTACCTGTGATAGACAACTTGCAAGGGGCCAGTGCTCCTCCCCTCTCTTTCTACACAGATATGAGACGATTAGTTAATAGCTTGGTAAAGAAGGGATCTGGAAATGCCAATCAGAGTTATCGAAGACTTAAGTTTTTCTCAGGACAATTGCTGACCCCTTAAGGGGAATATGAGTTTGAGACATGGATGAGTCAGGCCTTACAGGCCATGGAAGAGTGGAGTGTTCCAGAGGCTGTGAAAAGACAATGGCTTAGTGAGAGCATTCAAGGCCCCGTGGCTAATGTGATCTGTAATCTGAGGATGGGCAAGGAAATTTGTGTTGCCATGGACTACATAGATGCCCTGTATGCTGTATTTGGGAGGGTTGAATCTACTGCTGACCTGATGTATAAATTCAACCACACTCACTAACAGAAGGGAGATTGTCTGTCTGAATACATCTCCCGAGTAGACAGGATGCTACATCAAATTATCCTCAAGAGGGGTATTGACCCCAAAGATGTTGACCAGGCTCACCTGAACCAGGTCCTGCACGGGGCTCGGCCAAATCATCCTATCTTATTAAAGCTATTACTGTAGAGAACTCAAGTGGTGACCACATATCCTGAATTGATGAGAGTGGTACGAGAGGAGGAGGCCCTGTTAGAAGAGAAAATCCAAAGGTGGAGAGAATTGAACTCCATTAATGGGAACAAACAGAAAGTGGTGGCTCGAGCTGTTCATGCAGAAATGGATTTCTCTGATGAAGATAGTGTAACTGAGTCTGGGGTTGGCCCTTTCTGACTTTAATAAACCCGTAGCAGAACTTGGGCCATCCAAATTGATGGCCCAGGTAGCTCAGGCCCAAACTCAAATGTATCATGCTCTAAAGCGAGTAATGGAGACCCAAGCGAAGGTCCAGGAACAGGGGACTCGTCAAGGTGAAAAAAAACTGTACCAAGGGTTTGAGAAGAGATGTTATAGGTGCGGAGAGGTTGGACATTTCCGAGCTGAGTGCCCCAAGTCTGGAATCAGCCCTCAATTATTCACTGAAGTCCTAAGAGCCTTGAATAAATTGCTTTTCCCAAAGCTGGCGGGAAGCTACAAGGGACCTCAATAAAGGAGTTAGTTAAGAGTCCCAAGGGAAAACTGCGCTCCAGAGACAAGAAAAGAAAAGAGACAAGGGAAAAGGGGGACACAAGTCACCGGTCACCTCTAACCCCTTGGTACCTAAACGGGCCACAGAAACAACATCTTCAGAGAAGGGAAGACGGGATCAGGAAATCAATGCACACCTTGCAGAATGAGTAGTTAGACCAACTCCACCCCCTCCAAAGAGGTTGTTTAGGGCACAAACTATAGAATCGCCTGTTGGAAACCTACCCAAGAACTTAGTGGGGCCTTCCCCCATAGTGTCAAATCAGGTAAAGGGCATCTATACACAAACCCTACTGGATACTGGAGCCCAGGTGACGTTGCTATATTAAGATTTTTACCACAAGTACTTGAAGCATATTTCTTTGTGCAAGCTCGAGGAGTAAGAGTTTTGAGGCATCGGGATGCAGAAGTGCCCATACGATGGATATATACCCTTAAAGATTACCTTTGACTCTGCTCTAGCAGGAACACCAGAGACCTTTGATACCCTAGCAGTCGTTTGCCCCCAACCTCCTGGGGCAGGCCGAAATTCCCTATTGATAGGCACCAACACCAACCTAGTGAGGAGACTCCTCACTCCTCTGGCCTTGAAGGGCGCTCCCGTAGGTAAGATTCATCCTCAGCTGAGGCAGGTGTTTCAGAGAGTGCTGCAAGAGAAAAAGGCACCCGCTAAAGGAGTAGGAAGATTGTGGCGACTGAATACCCATGAGAAAGTATTGCAGCCTGGGGAGAGGGCCTGTATGAAGGCCACAGTCAAGCTGTCATGTGACCATACGGGTCCGTACGTGGTGGTAGAAGCTGATTCAGCAGAAGAAGAGGTTGGAATAGAACTGGTCCGGAGATCGTCCCCACTTGGGCCTTACTAAGAAGTGGGGGGCAAATTCCTGTCATTGTGCAGAATGTCACTAGCCACCCAGTCAGCTTAAAGCCTCGGATGGTGATCGGAAAAGTGAGTGCTGCCACTCCGGTAGCGGGGGATGAGGTAGCTCAGAAGGGAGATGGAAGAAGAACCACTGTCCACTGCCCAAATGTACCCCCTTCATGGGAGGAGAGGATTAAAGCTCACATAGCTCGATGGGAAAAAATGTTCTCCAAAATGACTTCAATGTGGGCTGTGCCAAGAGTGCTCAACATCAAATTCAACTGACCAAAGATAAGGTATTTCGAGAAAGGGTGAGGCAAATTCCCTTGTGTGATCTGGAGGATCTTTGAGAGCAACTGGCTGGAGTTAAAGAAGTCAGGGGTCATTAAGGAGTCCAGGAACCCCTACGCCTCCCGATTGTGGTAGTAAGGAAGAAGAATGGGTCTCTTCAGATGTGTATTGATTACCTTGAACCGAAGGACTATCCCAGATCATTAGACAACCCCTCACATAGAAGAGGCCCTACAATGCTTATCAGGGGCCAAATGGTTCAGTGTGTTGGATCTAAAGAATGGGTACTACCAGATCCCCATGCACCCAGATGACAGAGAGAAGATGACTTTCATCAGCCCTCTGGGGTTTTTCGAGTTTGATCGAATGCCACAGGGACTAACAGGGGCCCCTGCCACTTTCCAGCGACTGATGGAGAACACTGTGGGTGATATGAACTTAATGGAAGTGTTAGTGGGGGAAGGATGTAGCAATATGGACTACAACCGTAAAGTACAGTGATCCTCCAGTATTTCCATGCATCGCATGTCCCTCTAGTGCTCAGTATTATCAATTGACATCATATTTGTGAGCCAGACAAAAGAGATTGTGGGATGAGTAGTTCCTCAGACTGATAATTGCTTCACATGATTATGCGCTTGGACTACATATCCCAGGGATCTTTGCTACCATCAGGGAGATTGCTGGGAGTAGCTATAAAAGAAGCAAAAGCCCCTGCGGAGCTCTCTTCCTCTTGGGCCTGACTTGAAACGGACCTCTCAATGCGTGGTATACCACATTTCAACCCAGATGAGAAGGGCCTAGCTCAGTTTGCTGTTCATCTGACATCCATCCAGTACCACTCCGGTCAGCTGCTAACCTGCGTACTAATCTTCACATTGGGAGATCGATACAGCGGATCTGCTGCACAAGTGTCGCTACCTAAGCTATTGTCCGGAAGACATCGTATCGGCCTGGTCGTTAGTGAGAGGGCAATTGCCCAACTTTTACAAGTCCTTTATTATGGTTTCACTGGGACACTTTGCACAGACATCTTTACCCTAGGAATACTTTACTGAACTTACTTTGAACACTGTGCATAGACACCTTTAGTTTTCCTCATTACAAGAAAACCTACTGCTTGCTATTACACCTTATTGGATTAAAGTTAATGAGCTCCTACGTGCCAGTGAAGATCATCAGATCTGCAATGGGACATTACTGTCATTACTGCTATTAAGGGCCCTTATACCATTACCTTTAAGTCAGACCCCTCATTAGGGTAACAGCTAATAGGCTGGCCAAGGTCTCCTACCCTCACTAAATGGACCAGTGCTGCCAGCCTGTCAACAATTCAGCGACAATGCCCATCGCTGCAATCTGTCCCTCTTGGGCACACTAAAAGACCGAGAGGGATGTAATGCAGCTGGACAGGCCCTGTGTGAAAGGGACCTTAAGTGGAACAGAGGTGGTGATCTACCTCAGGTGCAGGACTTATACTTTAGCTTGTTATTTGGCATTCATAAAATAGAACTGGAGTTTACTTCTGTAGGGCCCTGTGGTTTAGTCATTGAGCTCCTCACCAAATTCCTTGTCAGGAGTAGCTACTGTAGATAGTTGTTAGAGATCCATTGATTTCTCCCTAAGTTTGGCGTTGTTGTACTTATCTCTTCTGCCACTAGGTGGCCAGGCACTTGGTGGCATTGGATGCGAGAAGGACATTTCAAGGTCAAGTTATGGGTATATGGGATATCTCAGCCAATGGGACCTGGGTTTTCTTGAATCCCTTAGCCTGCTGGGAGAACTTATATATTCGGCTGGAGTCAGGTAATCTATGTTCTGTGCCGCCCAGACTGCTAGGCCAGAGATTTGGCCTATCCCAGCGGCATCTGGCTGCCAGGCTGTGTGAAGGCCTATCCAGAAGTAAGAGGGCAGTGCAAGGTTGGGACTGCGGCTTGCAGTCCAGCCAAAAAGTGATGGTTCTGCCAGCTGGAGAACCTGTCATGGTCAGGGGTAGAAGGGAACTACCTTTACCAGGGACCACAGTGAGTAACTGAAGCAAGTACCGGAGTGACATTCTCACCGAACGGGCATGGTGGAGAATTGGAAAACTTCAGGTGGTGATCAAGTAAGGGACCCAACCAGTGGAGGTGATGCTTGCAGAGCAGCCTTTTGTGTGTCAACCCAGGGACCAAGCCGGTTAGCAGGAGTGAAGCTGGATTCAGAGTCAGTGAATCAGAGAGTCCAGTGAGGGACTAGGAGCTCAAGGGGCTGAAGAGCTACAAGTGGACATTGTAGTGAAGCTGAGAGAACTGTTGAACTTGGTGTTACGAACTGTTTGATACTGTTGCCATAGGAGACAGCAAACCTGCACATGCAGAAGTGGCACCTTGCTGGGCCTATCCCTGTACGGCTGTCTTCCTATTGAGTCTGCCTATTGAAATTGCAACCACTTAAGGGTATCCTGGCTCAAACCCTCTTTCCCTTGCAAAATATAAAAAAGGACTGTTAAAAGAAATAAAACCTCTTTTGCATCCAGGAAGTGTCTGACACCCAGTGACTTTCACCATCTTTGCACCCAAACTGCCTCACAACCCACTACATATTGAAGGGTGTCAGCGGTCTGTGGCCTCAAAGGTTCTCATTAGACTGGAAGAGGTTAGAGATTCTGCTACATCTACATATATATGAGTTTGGCATGCTGGACCAGATGCAGTCATGCCTTTCTTATATAGAATACCCCTACAGATCATAACATTTGCTTAGTTGGTGGACTCTCAACCCTTTTACTATTTGCTGTTTGCACTTTCAACTGTTTACATACTGCTGTAAGTATACAGAATTTGTTCATAAATTTTGGTTACACAGTGTGGTTTGTTTCAAGGGAAAATTAGATTGGTGGTCTGTCCTTCTTCAGTAATTGGATTTGCAATACTAAGGTTACATTATAAAATCCAGACCACACATACCACGTTAGCAGAAGCACTATGTTACAAAAGACAGAATTATATAATGTTAGCAAAATTGCATAATATTGTCATGTTGCCAGCAGTGACATGCTTCAACTTTTGTTCACTTATAGTTAAAGTGGTTGTAAACCTCAGACATGAAATATGAACAAAGAATAACCTTCTATAGTGTGTACTTTTCTAAATTAAGAGCACTAATTTATATTTCTCTCTGCTGCCTCATTCCTCTGCTATCTGCAAGTTTTCCTGACACCAAGATTTATAGGTATTTTTTGCAAGGCTGAACCCCAATGTAAGCAGGGTCCCTCATCATTTTGCACCAGACCTCTGTAATACTGTTTCCTCTTTACATATTTTTTTGTTCCACTGGCTACCATTGTGCCTCCGGCATGAGGGTTATCAGGCACTGTGTATCATGGACTCCTGTAGGCGTGCCCATGGTACTTGGTGAGCATTCCTGGGGTGACGATAGGGGAGGGAGGAGTTTGACACTCCCCCCCCCGCTGGGCCCCTTCTTTTCTCCCCACTGTGCAAACCTTGTACCTCTATTGCAGGGACCAGTGCGATGTGGAGGCACCCGCTCTACCTCCAGTGTCCCCAGCCCCTCCATTACCTAGGTCAGGTCTGGTCCAAGCCATATTCCCCATTGCTCGTCCCAGTAACCAAGGTGTGGTGGACACAACCATTTTGGGAACTCCCCCTGTCATCAGGCTTTGCTCAAGCTTGAATGGCAGTCAGGTGGGATGCCATGCGTGGATGGGGATTTGGCCACTCCGTGCATGTGTGGTCCTCTAACTATCATCCGTATCCTACCATGATGTCACACGCCGGTGGGATGGAGGGGGGTATATAGGAGCCCGGATGCCAGTGACCATTTTGCCGGAGCCCAAAGGAGCCTATTCACCCTTGGTGCCAGGTCTGCAAGGGGCACCTCCCCCCCAGCCCGCGCCACCGCCCCCGAGCCCACACCATCTCTGTGGCCGTGCACTGTGCGGGGCACCAGACTAAAAGGTCTCTACCTGGTCCATCACCCCCTCACAGGCATATGACCACAGCCGAGGCCAATTGGCCAGTTTCATGGTGTCCTCGGGGCACAGAGCACTGTGCCCCAAGGTCTCCCACCCTGCAATCCCAGCGAATCAGCTTCCACCTTCCTGTCCCCGCCAATGAGGACAGGAAGACAAGAAAGAAAGAAAAGAGTCTCGAACAGTGTTCAGTTACGCACATTCAATGTACACGCATTTAGCATACAATCCTGATTTCATCTTTAAAATGTATGCCTTTTTAGAAATGCCAGTAAGAAAACAACTTAAGTTGAATTTATAACTATTACAATAATATTCAAGTTTATACTTGCTGGCTCAACTACTTTCCCCTACCTTCTGGTGGATTCTAAAATGTAGTGGACTGGCCTGAATATTCATGTGATCTCAGCCAATCCCTAGGGGGGACAGAATGCCCAGTAGTTGGCTGAGTGGTACATAAATAGTCTGGGGCCTGGAACAGCATGGCTCTTGTCCAGGAAGAGAAGACACCAGCCTGAAGAGCTGCTGCCCTTCTGGGTAATTTAGCTGAAGTCTGCAGGAGTTCAGCGAGGTCCCTGCTCAGGGAGAGAAGTTGGGGACAAGCTGAAGGGGGTTCACTGAGGATCTGGCCTGGGAGCTCACAGGAGAAGTGTCTGGTTGGTAGCGGACAGAGGCAAGCACACAGGACATTGTGAGTACAGGCTGGAGAGAGAAATCCTAGTGACTGTTGCTGCTTAACCCTTTTTAGCACCCATTTCAGAGTTGCTGATTTGGCGCTGTTCCTAAGTATGGAGTCCCTGAATTGTTTGTTCCCTTATTGTCAGTCAAGAGAGGAATTATCCTGAAGAGTCAAGACAGAGAGCGTCCTCTACTATTTTGTGTGCTAAAATTTTGAGTATCCTACAGCTCACCCTGCTCCTTATACAAGTTCAATGAACATTAAATCTCAAAAAAACATTCCTTGTCTGGTCCTTTGAGTCGTAAGACTGTTGGAGCTGCTGTGTGCCTGGCTGGGACTAATCCATGAGGCCTGTCAGGGGTCTGCAGTACATGTGGGGGCTTGTCCGGGATTCCCCTTGGGTGTAAGCAGCTGTTGAAATTAGTGACTGTCAGATAAATTGGAGCAGGTGAAGCTGTGGGCAGTGGCATGTGCATATCAGTGCAAGGAAAGGCGATTGCTGACAGGTGTGATGGTGTAAAGTGCCTACAGTGAATGCATTAGTCAGTCACATAAGTATTTCTATTTGGGAAGTAACAGTTAAGCTGTGGTGCAGGAGAAGCGACTCTGGCAAGCACTGAGGAGAGGGACGGAGTTGTGATATGTGTCCCAGAAAAGAAGTACACCCTTCAGGTGGTGAAAGTATCAAGATGGCGGGTTACATCCTATTATACATCCTTTAATGCTAATTAAAAGGGCTGCTAATTCATATATCCTGTTGGGCAGAGGAGTTAAGGATGAACTACCCCAATTCTCCAGAATGCAGTGAAATGTGCAAACGAGGGTAGCCCTTGAATTTGGGTATGAATATCCATATGTGCCCCCAGCAGTAATGGAGGAGGCGGAAGCTCTCAGAGAAAGCTGGAGTAATGATGAGATCTGGGAGTTGTGCCTAAACCCCATTGTTATTCAGGAGCTACAAAATTCTGGGACAAGTTCCTTAGCATCAAGAAAAGTTGGAGCTGGGGAAGGTTTATCTACAAGGACTGCATGATCATTAACCACTTGCCGCCCGCCATATAGCAGAATGACGGCGGCAAAGTGGTTTCAATATCCTGACTGGGCGTCATGACGTCCGCAGGATATTGAGCCGCTGCGGGCCCCCGGGCCGCACATCGTGGCAATCGTTGATGCGGGGTGTCAGTCTGACACCCTGCAACACCGTTCTAGGTAAAGAGTCTCTGACGGAGACTCTTCACCATGTGATCAGCCGTATCCAATCACGGCTGATCACGTTGTAAATAGGAAGAGCCGGTGATTTGCTTTTTCTCACTCGCGTCTGACAGACGCGTGTAGAGGAGAGCCGATCGGCTGCTCTCCTGACAGGGGGGGCCTGTGCTGATTGTTTATCAGCACAGCCCCCCCCCCTCGGATCCCACCCAAGACCACCAGGGAAGCCGCCCAGGACCACCAGGGAAGCAATCCACACTGGACCACCAGGTATGATCCCTAGACCCCCAGGGAGATACTAATCAGTGCCCAGGCAGCTGCCAATCAATGCCCAGGCAGCTGCCAATCAGTGCCCACTCACAATGCCTACCACTGCCTGTGCCACCAGGGATACCTATCAGTACCGCGTATCAGTGCCCATCAGTGCCACGTATCAATGCCCAACAGTGCCGTCTATCAGTGCCTATCAGTGCCCGGCAGTGCCGCCTATCAGTGCCCATCAGTGTCGCCTATCAGTGCCCAGCAGTGCCACCCATAAGAACCCATCTTTGCAGCCTTTCAGTGCCCATCAGTGTCGCCTATCAGTGCCCATCGGTGCCCACCAGGGCCCACCAGTGCCACCCATGAGTGCCGCCTATCAATGCCCATCAGAGCTGCATATCAGTACCCATCGTCAGTGCCCATCAGTGCCCGCTCATTGGTGCCACCTCATCGGTGCTGCCTTATTAGTGCCTGTCAGTGCCGCCTTATCAGTGCTCATCAGTGAGAGAGAAAACGTACTTATTTACAACATTTTTTAACAGAAACAAAAGCAAAACTTTTATTTTTTTCAAAATTTTCAGTCTTTTTCTATTTGTTTCGCAAAAAATAAAAACCGCAGAGGTGATGAAATACCACCAAAAGAAAGCTCTATTTGTGGGAACAAAATTTAGTTTGGGTACAGTGTTGGATGACCGCGCTATTGTCATTCAAACTGCGACAGCACTGAAAGCTGAAAATTGGCCTGGGCAGGAAGGTGTATAAGTGCCCTGTATTGAAGTTGTTAAGAAGGCTGGGTGGAGGGACCAGGAATGGTCTGTTAATATCTGGGGACTGGATGGGAGAATGGCCCAGGTCCCTGATCCTGCTTTTTACTGGCAGGCTGTGCGTCAGCCTACCCAATCCTCCTACATGGCCTACAGCTGTATATCCCTCTGGATCTACAACCCTTGTTACTGTGTTTTTTGCTTTTTTTTTTGGGGGGGGGGGGGGGGGCTTTTTTCCAAGAATTGGCTGCTTATATGTTAAGAGATCCCGTGTTGAACGTGGAACTGAACTTTGCCCATCAACCGAGCAACTGAAGTGTCGCAAGAAAGGGAAGCAATTTTGTTAACAAGTTAGCCGGAGGGGATCCTCTGTAAATTATCCAGAGTGTTGAAGAGGATTTATACTTTTGCAGTGTTCCTGTGTTTTTTTTCACAAATTTTCTTACATGCGTTGGATCCTAAGGACTTTGGAAGTTGCAGAGCCAGGACCCTTTATTTCACAAAGACTCTTAAGTAAGATCCCTAGATAGGGAATTTTTACCGAAATGCTGAGGATTGTACATTCTTGGAAGTTCTTGGGGTTGTGCCCCTCCTGTAACAATTTCATGAGGGTTCCAACTCTGTTAAGTTTTAACATTAATCTTTGTGTTCCTGGAACTGTGAGTCTATGATGGGGAGTAGAGGCACTTAGGCTTTCTGCTCTTCTTCAGCAGGGGTCCTGCCTCTTTATCCCTGTGATCCGATGACCTTGCCATTGCCAGTCCCCAGTGGCATTGAGAAGTGCATCTGATTTCTGGTTCAACGTCCTGTTTAGCCTCTTCCCCGGATCCTTTCTCAGCTCTGTGTTGAAAATCCTCAGAAGTGGGCAATAATACAATTTGACCACTCTGCCACTGGCTCTGATAATCTTCTCCCAGCAGACTGGTAACAGTTCTGTGCCCAGCCTATACTTGCATCTGAGAAGCTGAAGCTCTGAATGGGTTAGTGAGCTTTAAAGAACTAACAGTTCCTTTTGCTGATCTGAGATAAGAGCTGGACAACCCACCAGCAGCTGGGGCCTGAAGTCAAGGCATGGATGGGGAAGCAGATTGTAGGCAGCTTCTATCCTGTAGGCATGTATGAGATCAGGGAAGATGGAGATGACCGTTTGATTGACAATTCAGACTGTTGTACCAGACCACAGATGTTGGCACCTATAAAGGAAAACAGCTCATCCCCATTGGTTGCTTGATTGGCTCTCAAACTTAGTTTCTAAGCGTTTGTTGTACTGAGGCTGAAGATAACAGAGAAGTATGAGTGGAGCTGGTCACTCTGGAGCATGCTACTCCATTTTACCACCTCTGGTCTTCAGTGGCTGTCACTTCCCTGGACCAGTCTATGATGGATACATCCTCGTGGCCTAGTTATATAGTCAAAGCATAGTCAAAGCATGTGCAAGAGATATTTGAATGGCTGACAATGCCTTCCTCTTCTTCTTCCTCCTAAGCTTGTTGTTAGACTGGACTCAATCTGTCTCTCTTGGGCACACTAAAAGAGCGGGAGGGATGTACTGCAGCTGGACAGCCCCGTGTGAAAGGAACCTTAGGTGGAACAGAGGTGGTGATCTACCTCAGGTGCAGGTCTTATACTTTAGCTTGTTATTTAGCATTCATAACATATAACTGGAGTTTATCACCATATCTGTTAATTTGGCATGGTGGACCAGATGCAGTCATGTCTTTCTTATATAGAATACCCATACAGAACATAACATTTGCTTAGTTGGCGGACTCTCAACCCTTTTACTATTTGCTGTTTGTACTTTCAACTATTTACATACTGCTATTAACACACAGAATTTGTTCATAAATTGTGGTTACACAGTGTGGTTTGTTTCTAGGGAAAATTAGATTGGTGGTTTGTTCTTCTTCAGTAATTGGAGCCTCCTTTTATTTGCAATACCAAGGTTACATTATAACATCCAGACCACACATACCATGTTAGCAGAAGCACTATGTTACAAAAGACATAATTATATAATGTTAGCAAAATTGCATAATATTGTCATGTTGCCAGCAGTGACATGCTTCAACTTTTGTTCACTTATAGTTAAAGTGGTTGTAAACCTCAGACATGAAATATGAACTAAGCATATCCCTCTATAGTGTGTACTTAAATTAAGAGCACTCATTTTTATTTCTCTCTGCTGCCTCATTCCTCTGCTATCTGCAAGTTTTCCTGACACCAAGATTTACAGGTATTTTTTACAAGGCTGAACCCCAATGTAAGCAGGGTCCCTCATAATTTTGCACCTCTCTATAATACTGTTTCTTCTTTACATGACATCTGAAGGACCTAAACCCAGTAACATGACCCCACCCATTATCCATAAACTCCCCCTTCCAAATCCCCCACAAATGATGTGACAAGATTTGGAGTAAATGGTCTTGATGACCTTTTATTAACAATTACCATAAAATTAAATAAATAAAAATGTTTTTAAAATAACCATTAATAAACTTTCTATGTACTTTTTTGGGGTCTAGGAGGGAAACAACACACCACTGGTCACTGCGAACAACTTCTTTAAACTTTAGGCCTCCAGTCGCTAGCCCCCTGACTCTGAGACGGTACCCAACCATCGCAGTGACCAGGCATGTACTGGCCATTGGGACTACAGGGAGTTTCCCGGTGGGCCGATGGCTCAGTGGGCCGATTTCAGTGACAGTGGACCGCTGCCTCCCTCCGGTCCTCTGTCCCCCCCCCCTCCCCACAGTGCTCACCTCCTCTCCCTGGCTAGTTATGCAGCGCGCCTGAATACAGACATGATGCTCAGGAGTCAACACTGAGAAGCTCATCATACGATCTGGAAGGAGGGCGGCCTCACTTTCCTGCCTAATCTTGTCCCATTGGGGGGGGGGGGCGCCAAACTGATTCTTTGCCCCAGGTGAAATAATGTCTAGCTTCCCCACTGGTACTGCCTATAAGAGAAATAATGTAGAACGGCTAGTGGGGGGGGGGGGCTCGGGTGGCAAGCCGTCATGGGAGAGACCTGTCAAAGTGGGCCAGTCTGGATGAAGTCCAGGGCCAAATTTTTGTCCCAGTCCATCCCTGGCAGTGACCTACCTTTACCCCTTCCAGGGTAACCCCTTGTTAACCTGAAAGTACCAGAAAACCCCATACCATAGATGGGTACCAACATGTTATATACCTGTAACATCCATCTTCTCTTCCTCCAAAGACCCAACACTGCCACAGCACGAAAGGGGTAACACCTTACCCTTGCGTGCACCTCCACACCCTCAGCCCTCGCTGTATGCCTTCCTGTAAATCTAATGACCACATTGACCACAGATCAGTTCCCACCTCGTCAAGGTATACCCCATCACTCCTCAAATACCTCCATGTATCCACCTCCAGCTCTCTTTGACGTATGGCCAAACCCCCGTTTCTAATCACGAACCTGCTCACTTCCTTATTTACTTTGGCAGATCGTAAACGTAAAAAATCACATTTTACGTCCCGTATGAGGTCCCTCATAGACCTGACCTGGCCCCCCCATCATCCCCCCCCCCACATGTAGCACCAAAACATCTGGCGCCCTGTCCAAACGGGAGAGCCTGTGTACTTCCCCCAGCACCCTGTTCCACAGCATGCCTGGGACCCCGATCCATCTGACCTGAGCTTCCTGTCTGGGGATACGCAACTGCCTACCATTCGGCTGAACATCAGCTCGTCTGGCCCCCCCAGTAAACATAGGAGTGACCCAGGATCCAAACTAGGCCCACCTCTCCACCTGTGAACAAGAAAGATGACAGCACAAAACAGTAAAATACCCATAACCCATACAATACAGTAAAAACCCCAAAAAAACACGTGAGACCTAATTCTGCATCACATGTGGGCGGATATACATCTTAAATCTTTCCGAGTCCCACCTGCCAATACGCCTGACTGCCTCCTGACTAAGAACAGGCTTGGAAGCCTCTGTAGCTGCCCCTATTTGGAAAGAATGGGAAGAGTAACTTTTTGGGTCGTAGCCGGCCACTGTCAAACATTTTCAAAACACCGCTATGAACTGAAACCTTGACAAGGACACACTATGACAAGGACGTCACTATGTATTAGAAAAGAACCTGCGACCCCATGTCCCGGAAGGATTCTACCGCCCCTACTGGGCAAATGTGTTACTCCGAAATTCAGAACACTTCGAGTAGCATGCCCTTGCAGGTCTGGTCAGTTTTTGATCGTCTGACCCAAATTCTGATCGAATCCTGAAAATAATTTATATCCCCTAGCAACAGCCCATCTTGAATCCTTTTTGAAGGGCTGACCAGCTCACTTATCCGTAACGCCCCAAAGAAAGCCAGTGCGAAGGCCGCGCAGAATAGGGCACATTCATAAACTGAACTGCAAACGTTATGCAAACTTAAGAACAAAACCTGTAACATGTCAAACGAAACTGGGCGCCACCCATCCCTCTTTTTATGCGCTCTCCTGTAACCATTTACTGTTTGTTTTACCCAGACATCCTTGGTATAGTCCTGTTGCTCTTGTAATTTAAAAAGAAAAGCCAAACCTGCCAACTTGCGATCAATGGCAGCTGCCGAGATACCCCTCTCCAATCCCATATTAATAAAATAGAGGACTACTTGAGCCACCTCTTGAACCTCTGAAGCGATCTCAAGCCTGTTCAAGCAAGCAAACCATTCTTGCCATACCTTTGAGTAGGCATTCCATGTAGCCGTACTCACGGACTGCTGAATCCACTTTGCTGCGTTCTCAAGGCAATGTTCCACATCCAGTCGGGACAGGCGAGACCGTGTTGCTCTGCTTCTGGTGCCAACTCCCGAAATCTTTCCCACTGAAAATGAGACAAAGCGTCAGCCGAAGTGTTTATGACCCCTGGTAAGTGTAAAGCGTAAACGAACGCATTCAATTGCAAACAGAGCAGTACCAAATGTCGCAACAACCTGACCACCGGCATGGATGCTGCCGACAGGCGGTTGACCACCTGAACCACCCCTAGGCTGTCGCAGTTAAGGCGGACTTTCAAGTTGCGGAAGGATTCCCCCCATATTTCCATTGCTACTACAATTGGAAACAGTTCCAGGAGAACTAAGTTCTTCAAGAAACCTGCCTTGCCCCAAGCTGGGGGCCAACGAGCTGCTCTCCATTCACCCCTGATAAAGGCTCCAAAGCCCGTGGAGCCTGCAGCATCCGTGAATAGCTCCAAATCACAATTGCTGATGGGATCTGACATCCAGAGAGCGCTCCCATTGAATGATTCCAGGAAGTTCTGCCACACCCACCAATCCTCTCTGTGTTCCTTGTTGAGGCTCACAAAGTGAGTGGGAGCCCTGACACCCGCGGTTGCTGTCGCCAGGCGGCAGCAAAGAACACTACCCGTGGGGATTATTCGGCAAGCAAAATTTAGCTTCCCCAACAAAGATTGTAGCTGACGTAACTGTAACTTGCGTATTCCGATGGTCCCTCGCACCTCTGCCTTGAGCTTTTCCAGCTTGTCCCTCAGCAACCGGCATTCCATCCCAATTAAATCTACTTCAATTCCCAGGAAAACAATGGTTGACGTGGGGCCCTCTGTTTTTTCCAGAGCTAACGGGACCCCGAAAAGTTCCTCTATATGTTGTAAAGTTCCCAACAGGACGGCGCAAATGTTGGAACCCGCCGGGCTAACACATAGGAAGTCATCCAGATAGAGAATACCTGAGTTGATACTGGAAACGTCCCCTACTGCCCATTCCAAAAACTACTGCCCATTTCATCAGTAGACAACGATCCACATAATATGCCCCATTCCATGTGCAGCAACCGAAAGCTGTCTGGATGAACCGGAAAGAGTCAGAAAGCCGATTCAATATCCGCTTTCGCTATCAGTGACCCGTGTCCGTAACGACGAACCCATGCAACCGCTGCATCAAACCAAGTGTATGTTACCGCACACTCCTCGGGAGCAATTGAATCATTGACCGACCCCCCCTTCGGAAAGGAAAGGTGGTGAATCAATCTGAACTTGTTTGGCTCTTTTTTGGGAACTACTCCCAGTGGAGAGACCACTCGGTCCGGAAGAGGAACCTTACTAAAAGGGCCGGACATGCGCCACAGATTAACTTCCTTCCCAAGTTTTTCCGAAACCACTGCGGTATGCAGAAGGGCCGAACGTAAGTTCTGTGCTACGGGTAGAACGGTTGCCAATGAGCATGGTATTTTGAAGCTGCTAGTGAAACCCGATTCTAACAACTGAGCCGCGTTTCGGTCGGGGTACCTACTGAGGAAAGGAAGCATCCTTCCGTCCCTCTTATTCGCAGACTCTCTGGCACGTCCTTTTCCGCTCCTGAAGCACTTCAACAGCGCATGGGTTCTCCCACAGCTGGAACACGTGTGTTTGAAGCGACAGTTTGCCCCAAACTTACACGTACCCTCGTTGAACTGCCAACAGAAGCCCCATCTTTTTTTGGTCGGTTGTCCTGAGGCTGCTGTACCTCCGACCCTGCCTGAAAAAACTGGTTAGGAGCCCGCGCCGCTGTCATTAGCTTCATCCACAGGCTGATGTCTTTGTGGCCCCAGCGTAGCGACGGTCGGACGGCCATCCCTTGTCGAAACTGTTCGTCGTACCGTAGCCATGCCACACCGCCGTACATCCAGTGTGCTTCCCTAATGGCCTTTAGATATACGAACAGAGCCGAGCATTGTTCGGGGGTCTTTTCCCCTACCACAATTGCCCATATGGTGAATGCCTGTAACCAATTCAAAAAAGTGCAAGGAATTAACCGGTATCTCCGTTTTTCCTCGTCCTCCTTCTTGCTTTCCTCTGGCTTCAATCTGTCCAGGTTGAATTTCTCCATATGAAGATCTCCACATATTCCCCTTTCCAGATTTTTTCTTTTAGCTCTGTTTTAAGATGGGCACCCAGGGGAATATGCCAACCTGACGGAGTCCGCTTTTTTCTCCCCTGCCTTTCCTTTGGTGTCCGGTGCCGAAACGCTGGCCGGTAAGACGGGAGAATCGACTACCACCGTAACTGGTCCCGATGATGTCGTGGGCTGATCACCTATGACCCTGGCAGCAATCGCTGACAGAGGTGGGACCATAGCCGCATGATCCTTACCCTGTGCCGGTGCCCACGCCTGCGCCGGTGACTGACTGTCCCTTTTGCTTGGCTCAAAGCGCTGTACAAGGTCCCTCAAACATGCCAATAAATCCTCTAGACCCACACTACCTGTCCTGAGTCCTGCATCCCTGGGCTTTTCTGGGTGGGGCCTGTCGCCCCCAGGCCCTGCTGCACCACCTGCCCTTGTGGACCCCTGCTGTCTACCCTGATCCAAAAGAGTTTTTAGTAAAGTAGAAATAGATAGTGAAGAAGTACACTCACCGGGCTGCCCAGGACTGGGCCCACCAGCCGACACTCCGGAATCCACTGCTGCCGGATGTCCCTGGTCCTTGCCCCCGGACAGTTCTCCTTCCGATCTGTCGCTGTTCTCCTCTGCCCGAACGACCACTGGCTGTACCCCAGATGGACCTGCTCTGGTTGCCGGGAGTCTGCGTTGCTGTTCCCATTCTTCTCTCTGTCCCCTCACGCCAGACCCGCTCGTTACCCATCTTGATGTACTCCTGTACCTGCTTCTAGTCTGGGCATTTGTCGCTCGACCTCTGCCTTCGCTCACCAGCGCCACGGCACTCCTCATGATTCTACCTCTGGTCAATGTGGGACTGCTGGCCGCCCTGGCTGTCTGGCCAGCATCCCAAGGCTCGGTTCTCCCTCGCTGGGCCGACTGGCTGCTCTGGCCTTCTCCCGCAGCCCTGGTCGCCTGTTCCAGACATCTGCGACGAACAGGGGGGCAGAGCCATGTGATGTGCTGGGCTCCCCCCGCTGCGCTCTTGCCTCTGCGCTGGGTCCCTCTCTTGTCACCATTTCGGGATCCCTGGTTCTGTTGGGCAATGGGGGGTGGGGGTTCTCTCCCATCCGTCTGTTGCAGCATCTGCCTTTGACCACAGGGGAAGGTGTCAGGGCTGAAGCGCTCCGGCGGCCATGACCGCCGAGCATGTGGAGTCACAGGCCCCCCCATTCGGCGCCGTTCCTGCTTCAGTCACTATGGCTGCTATCTGTGCCTGCAGCCAGTCCGTACCTTGGGCGGTCACCGCCGCTCTTAGCTGAGCCATAAAACCATCCATCGCCGCCATTCTAATGCAGGCAGAGACAGGGAGAGGTGAGCGGTGAGGGTGTAATCTTCTCCTCTGCTGATCTCGATTGACATCACTTCCCTTCTTCCTCTCCTAACACCGAGCGCCTCCTTGCTTCCAGCCCCTCCCCTTTCCTTAAAGGGGACAAATTTTCTTTTACAGCCTGACTGTGCTGTCCTAATGTGTCATGCCGTCCCTGCACCTATCTTCTCCCTTTCTCTGCTCCGGGACTCTCTTTTTATTGTTCCACTGGCTACCATTGTGCCCCTGGGTTGTCAGGTACTGTGTATTATGGACCGCCGTAGGAGTGCCGAGGGTACTCAGTAAACATTCCTGGGGTGACGATAGGGGAGGGAGGAGTGGGGCACACCCCCCACTGGGCCCCTCCTTTTCTCCCCACTGTGCGAACCTTGTACCTCTATTGCAGGGACCAGTGTGATGTGGAGGCACCCGCTCTACCTCCGGTGTCCCCAGCTCCTCTATTGCCTAGGTTATGTCCGGTTAAAGCATATTCCCCATTGCTCGTTCCAGTAACCAAGGTGTGGTGGACACAACCATTTTGGGAACCCTGCCATCAGGCTTTGCTCAAGCTTGAATGGCAGTCAAGTGGGATGCCATGTGTGGACAGGGATCTAGCCACTCCGTGCATGCGTGGTCCTTTAACTATCATCCATATCCTACCGTGATGTCACACGCCGGTGGGATGGAGGGGGGCATTTAGGAGCCCGGATGCCAGTGGCCATTTTGCCGGAGCCCAAAGGAGCCTATTCACCAGTGGTGCCCGGTCCACAAGGGGCGCAGGGGCACCACCCCCCCAGCCCATGGCACCGCCCTCCCGAGCCCGCACCATCTCTGTGGCCGTGCACTGTGCGGGGCACCAGACCAAAAGGTCTCTACCTGGTCCTTTACTGCCTCACATGACCACATGACCACTGCCAAGGCCCCAAAAGCCCAGTTTTATGTTGTCCTCAGGCCCTCCCACCCTGCGATCCCAGCACATCGGCTTCCGCCTTCTTGTCCCGGCCAATCAGGACAGGAGGCCGAAGACTGCAGCAGCCACGGCACCAGGCACCAGGGGAGCCACCTGTCTATGCCGTCCAACCAGATCTACTCAGCTTTAGGGAGGACAGGGGAGCGTGCGTTTCCCTGCATTGCGGATTTTGGCCAATTTTTTATAAATATACAATTTTATCTCCATACAGACCCATGGGACTTGCCTTAATGTGGCTGCTTAAGACCTGCATACTCTGATTATAAAGTTTAAAGGTATAATCAAGTCTACTGGAGCTTTTTATTTTTTATTTTATTTTATCTTATTCACGCTTATTTTGTAGATTATCATTACCCTTGAGTGTAGTTATCCTTCAACTGGTATTTAATAATGCTTATTCGATTACTTTGCATTTGGGATCTTTCAGATCTGTATGCATATACTGTATGTCCCTCTAGTCCAGTGGTTCTCAACTCCTGTCCTCAGGACCCACTAAGCCTCGGTTCACACTGGGACGACTTGTCAGGCGACCTAGTCGCCTGACAAGTTGCGTCCCGTTCTGTGCAATGCAACCGTTCTAATCGGAGCGATGCAAGTCGCTCCGACTTAGAAAAAGGTTCCTGTACGACTTTGGGGACGACTTGCATTGACTTCTATACAGAAGTTGTTTTGCAAGTCGCTGCTGAGCCGTGTCCTGGGTCGCCTGAGGTGGTCGCGCTGTAAGTCGTGCTGCCTCAGTGTGAACCGACCCTTACAGGCCAGATTTTAAGTATTACGTTGGGGAGATTAGCTGCAATCACTGAGCAGCAAATGATATCACATGTGATGTATTTCAGTTATCTCGCAAACTTGGCCTGTTAGTGGGTCCTGAGAACAGGAGTTGAGAACCACTGCTCTAGTCTATAGCATGTGGAAAATCCCTAACTACAACAGCACCATCTGGAGGACAAATAGGTTCCCTACACTATCAGCATACCAAATCTAAGTAATGCATATAACACTATGTTAGCCTTAGTGCAGTTTGATATTATGCTTTTTAGAATATCTCATGTAAACACACAATTCATCATTACATTATAGTTTCCGTGGCCCTTCACCCTCCTCTACAGGAGGTTCAGTGTTGGTCCTGATACCCCTGGTGGTGGGCTTGTGTGGTGCTATTGGACAAACCCTACTTAAAGTGGAGGTCTGCCAAAATTTTTTTTTTTTTAAAGTCAGCAGCTACAAATACTGCAGCTGTTGACTTTTAAAATATGGACACTTATCTGTCCAGGGCGCCCGCGATGTTGACACGCGAAGCTGATCTGTCGCTCGGCTCTTGGGTGCTGCCGCCATCTTCGGTAAGGGAATCAGGAAGTGAAGCCTTGCAACTTCACTTCCTGATTCCCTACTGCGCATGCGCGAGTCACACTGCGCAATCCAGATGGTCCCTGCTGTCTCTGGGACCCATGTGTTTCCCAGCAGACAGCGGGGGGGGGGGGGGGAGAGGCGTAGACTCACGCAGGAGTCTATGCCCGGAAGTGGGTGCAAATACCTGTATTATACAGGTATCTGCACCCCCCTCCCCCCTGAATAATGCCAAATGTGACACCGGAGGGGGGAGGCTTCCGAAAAGCAGAGGTTCCATTTTTGTGTGAACCTCCGCTTTAATACCTTTCTGATTTCTATGTTTTCCTCCAACCACATTTGGAAGTTAGGTTCCCGTGTCTGCTTGGTAGGTACAGCCTGGCCTAAACACTTGGCTGGGGTACCCCAGATATGTACACCTAATACTTAATTACCCTGAACCGCCCAAACATATACTCTGAACATTTGGCCATTTATTATGAAATGAACCAATTAACATTTTCTTAAACAGAAATAATACATAATCCAGTACCTATAATATAAAGGTTGCCGGTCTTTGGGGGCACTAAAGAACCAAATTCAGATTGTGTATCAGTGTTAATACTGAACGGTCCCCAGCCACGCAACACCGGCTCGGGGACAAACACACTTCACCACAGATACCTCCTTGTTACCACTTCTCCCTTAATCCACCATTAACTGGGATCCCATAGAGGATGCCATACCTTAGATAGGTCACCCTATGAACTGTTCCAAAAATGTTACCGCCTCCACAGACCCCAATTGTCAAACCTTTTTTTTTAAACAAAATAAGACAGCAATCAAACCAAACAATCCAGGGCGGGAAGGCAGGGATTCCAGTTCGTCCGTTGCTCCAAAAGGTGGTCTCTCACGATATCCGATCTTCTCCCTGTATCCCACCAACAGCAGAATCACATACTACCATAAACAGTGCTAAACTACTACCATGATCAGTGCTAAAAATTTGCAGCGTCACTGTACTAATGACACTGGCTGGGAAGGGGCTAAACAGCTAGAGCGATCAAAGGGGTAAATGTTTGCCTAGCCAGTGTTTGTGTACACTATGTATGCTGCTTTTACTAAGGGAAGTGATGGATTTTTATTCCCTGCTTTGCAGGGAAAGAAAATCCATCACTTCCCCCCCTCCAGGACAGGGCTCTGCCTTGTTTACATAGGCAGAACTCCATCCTGTGTGTCTTCTCAATGATCGGCAGGTGCTGGCAGACATCCATTGGCTGGCGCAGCAGAAGTAGCGCACCAGTGGCTTGCATGCATTCCCTTTACCCGGGAGTAAATCTGCTATAGGGTGGTCGGCAAGCTGTTATCTTCTATTAAGTTACTTTGATGTGTGATGTAATAATATCACAAGTTAGTAGTTTGTAAGTTCTTTTTATTCCATCAAAAATTTTGATAAAAAAGCACTTGCAAAAAAGTAAGAAAGAAAAGGTGCGATTTGTTGAATCTTGAACGGTGTTCAGTTACACACATTCAGTGTACATGCATTTAGCATACAATCTTCATTTCATCTTTAAAACGTATACCTTTTTTTAAACGCCAGTATGAAAACAACTTATTAAGTTGAATATATGACTATTACAAAATATTCAACTTGATCTTGCTGGCTCAACTACTTTCCCCTACCTTCTGGTGGATTCCAAAATGTAGTGGACTGGAAGAGGTAGACCCTTGGCCTGAATATTCATGTGGTCTCAGCCAATCCCTGGGGGGACATAATGCCCAGTAGGTGGCTGAATGGTACATAAATAGTCTGGGGCCTGGAACAGCATGGCTCTTGTCCAGGAAGAGAAGACACCAGCCTGAAGAGCTGCTGCCCTTCTGGGTAATTTAGCTGAAGTCTGCAGGAGTTCATCGAGGTCCCAGCTCATGGAGAGATGGGAGGGGGGTATTTTTCTGAGAGAAGTTGGGGCCAAGCTGAAGGGGGTTCACTGATGAACTGGCCTCGGAGCTCACAGGAGAAGTATCTGGCTGGCTGGTATCGAACAGAGGCAAGCACACAGGACATTGTGAGTACAGGCCACCGGGGTAGTATCGCTCTGGGCATCATCCAGAGAGTGAAGCACGTTTTCGCAGCATGCTCTTCAGGTGCTACAGTGTGCCCAGAGTACATTGGACTTTTCTCCCCCTCACACCTGGGCTGGGGTGATTGCTCAGGATGAGGCCCATCATGGGCTAATTAAAAGGGCTGCTAATTCATATATCCTGTTGGGCAGAGGAGTTAAGGATGAATTACCCCAATTCTCCAGAATGCAGGGTAGCCCTTGAATTTAGGTATGAATTTCCATATGTTCCAGCAGTAATGGAGGAGGTGGAATCTCTCAGAAAAAGCTGATGTAATGATGAGAATTTTTACTGGAATGCTGAAGAATGTACATTCTTGGAAGTTCTTGGGGTTGTGCCCCTTCTGTTACAATTTCAAAGGAGTTCCAACCCTGTTAAGTTTTAACTTTCATTTAAAGAAATTGCAACAAGATTACACCATTAGGATGGAAGGCAGGGATTACTCATTGCTGTGCTCCTTGGTACTGTAATATGATACTCTGCCTAGAAGGCTGATATTAATGATATACTATATGGGCAAATGTTTGTGGACATCCCCTCAAATTACTAAGTTCAAGTATTTCCAGTAAAGAGTACTGTTAATGCTACCGTATACAAAAACATTTTAGACAGTTGTGCATGTTGAATCTTGGTTTGATATATTTGATATAGATGACCTCAAGTGGCCTGCAGAGCCATGACCTCAACTCCAATAAAATAATTTGGGATGCATTGGAACACCATTTACAAGCCAGGTCTTCCCATCCAATATCATTATTTGAGCTCACATAACTCTTTTGGCTGAATGGGAATTGAATAGAATTGAATGAAAAGATGCCTTTCCCATATTGGAAGCTGTTCAAGCCATAAAAAGGGGGCTAACTGCCATGGTTTTGAAATGATTGGAAAAAAATAGAAAAGGAGGAGAGCCCGGTATACGGTATGCAAAAGAATTGCAAGTTTAGAGTTTGATTCAAAAGTTTTTTTGAGAGTAGTAATTAGTACATCAAGCCAACGTGCTTCATTGCTGCCCCTGCAACCACAGCTATCACTCTGCCAGCCTGCCTCCAGACAACCTTGAAAAACAAACATCCTGCCTGGGATTCACTCCCAGTCAGCTAGCATGCATCAACAGCCCTGAAGAAGGGGGAATCCTTTCTCCCAAAATACATTGGCTTGATGTACTTGTTGCTACTTTCAATAAAAACTCTCCATTCTTATCTTACACCACAGGGATATCTCAGGCATAACGCAACTCCCATCTTCGATTCTTATTCTACATCACGTGTTATTATTACTATTTTTCACTCTTATTTTTATTTCTACTCCTACCTACGGACCATAACAGGCTTCATTATTTGCCGATGCTTACTGCCTTTACAATTATGCTATGTGATATAAACAATAGCCAAATATATTGTAACTATCAACTTTATCCATTGCCAACCTGTAACATGTGCATATATTTGTTTCACTTGTTTTACTTTTGTGAAAACTTAATAAACTACTTTAAAAAAAAAAAAAAAAAACTCTCCATTCTTTTGGATACTGGGCACTCCTTTTCTCATTTTTTCCCAGTCTAACATGCGGAAATGGCCTTAAGGCCATACCAAGAACACAGCAGCCCCAGACCCAACAGGGTTTATGATTAATATCCACCATTGGGCACAATTTCTACCAAAAGAAATTCTCCAGATCTGCCCATTTAACCACCCACCCAGGTCCAGCGACCAATTCAGCCAGTACAGTGTGGCCTCCAACACATACATGGTTTTGGAATGTCCAACAAGCTTATATAGGTGTGATGATCAGGTGTTTAGAAATCTTTAGCCATATATTGTACAGAACTGATTATTCAAAGATTTTCTGGATTCAGAATTAGATTGTCTATGTGCTTGTAGTGGGACTGGTCAACTTTACACTGATAGTCATTCTGGCTTTTGATTGGGTGACTGGTATCATAGAACACTTCCAGCAAGTGACGACAGTTCAGACAACGCCCATCATTAGCCAATTGGAAATTGCAAAATGAACTGTGTCTCCAAGGAATATATAAAGCAGTGAATAGTTCTCCAATTTTACCATTCCTACACCAGCAGCAGCTGTGAATAAATCTAGGTGAGTAGCAACCATAATTGTCATTATTTTTAATGGTGTCCAGAGACACTCTGTTTTCAAGCTAGTACATCTAAACATACCATGTATAGTACTGTCTTGCTGGGCCAAAAATTACTATATTTTAATTTTTGATGTTTTATGCTGGAATATGCCCTTGTACCCAAAGTAAAAGACTAATCTCTTCAGGCTTCCCTGAAGAGATGAGTATTCAGGGATTGCCTAAAAGCAAAAGAGAAATAGAAAAAAGAGGGCGCACCAACCTTGTGCATTATCCTTAGATATATTTTATTAAAAGAATAAATTAAAAACTATTCAAAAACATGGGAAAGAAAAGCGCAATATAAAATAGCCTTCAGATAATGGCAATCGGTGTTATGACAACAGTCTCCAGGTGGTAATAGAGAAGACTTTTTTCTTTTTCTCTTTTGACTGCTAGTATACCCCTATCCTGGAGGGTAGCAAGGCCTGAGGCATTGTCCACTACGAACTTTGGTCCACCTGGTTAACACACTTGTGCGCAAGAGTATTTGTTTTCTATTGCCTAAAGGCAGACCGAGTAGGAAATAGCTGGATTGATTGAGGTAGGGAGTTCCAGAAGATGAAAGAGACTCTAGAGAATTCCTGGAGGTAAGCATGGGAGGAGGTGACGAGGGAGCTAGAAAGCAGCAGCTATTGGGAGGAGCAATGAGGATGGTTTGGGTGATATTGTGAGACAAGGCTTGTGATGTAGCTTGGGTCAGAGTTGTGTATGTCTTTTTATGGTGCTAATATTTAGAATTTGATTAAATGGGAAAGAGGAAGCCAGTGGAGGGATTGACAGAGAGGCATGGTAGATACCAAGGGGTTGGTAAGGTGGGTGAGTCTGGCAATGGCATTTATAATAGACTAGTGGGGACAGCTTATGTAGAGTTAGGCCATCAAGGAGGGAGTTGAGGTGAGAGATAACAAAGAAGTGAATTAGTAGCCAGGCGGTATTATTGATTAAGAAGGGTGTATTTTTGGGCATATTTTTCAAACGTTACAAAGATGAAGGTGGCAAGATCTGTACAGTGACTGGATGTGAGGTTGAAAGGGCAGGTGATCTACTTGAGTAGTGGTTATTGGCTTTAATAGGTAGTAAATCATTAGTAATGCCTGGTACACACAATGAGATTATCAAACGAATGATCGCCTGGTTTTTTTTGCATGCTAATAGCATATCAAAAATGAAAAGTTTATTACAGTTAGGAAAATTCCCGTATGACAGAATAAAAAATTGGAAGTGATGTAATGTGTTGTAGTGTATTTGTATTGCATTTTTGAATGACAACTGTACTGATTAAACGAAAATCGTACAATCTGGTATCGTCCGAAAAAAAAATTTGTGCATGTCCGATATGATAATATCGGATGAACTGTCCTGATTGCTCTGTACTAATGATCAGATCATTGTACAATCGCTTCAAAAGCAGTATTTTTCGTACGATTTTCTGATCGTGCATACGGGGCTTAAGTTTAAGTAGGAAAGTTTCCCTGGAGTATTGCTACAGACAGAGTTGATATAAACTTGTAAAATCCCCTCATTTTGAATAATTTTTTTTTTAACAGGTCGGCATTGTAAGACAATGGGCTCCCCTGTGACCAGTCTTGTATGCTTGCTCATCATTATAATGTCTGTTTATGGTGGTCCTGATTCCACCTTGGATGACCACTGGAAGCTATGGGCTAGGAAACACATGAAAGTCTATGTGAATGCGGTAACGTATAATGCAGATGAGAACCGTTATATGGTGTTTGTTTTCACATCATTGTTTTTATACCATTTTTAGCATGAAACCATCTTGTCCTTGTTTATAAGGTGTTAAGATTACTCTGTAAATTAGTAGAACAAGCAATAATGGTATGAAAAGAGCAGTGACGCAATCCAGGTCCTGGTAACCGGTGAATTCTGATTGAATGCACTGGGTTAAGATTGGCAACCACTTAGAATAACTAAAGGACCACTGTCGTAAAAATACTGTATTCTGAGTACTTGTGGCTGTAAACTGCTCCGCGATACGGGGCTTTGTGAGCTTGATCCATATTTGATGGCTGGCATGCTGAGTGGGCTGGAAGAGATATTTCTTATGTGTATAAGCGAAAGACATGTGCAATTTGTTTCGGTCTGAATACAAATTCGGACAAATAGTTGGTTATGCGGAGATTCCGATGTATGAAATAGTAACAAATAGTAACGAGTTTCATTGAAATCCATTAAAATTTATTTCAGTTATTCGTTTTCTAATGAATTCCAACTTTTCAGAACGACTACAAATCGGATTGGTTGAAAAACTGAATTAGAATTCTGTGTAAGGAATAGCTGGTTGTTAAGCAGCGGGCCGGGAAGCCGGCCGCCCACCCACATCCCTAACAACCGACGACTTATCAGCTGTTAGTAGGTTTCACCGCTAAAGGTTTCACCGTAAAGAAAAGAATGCTGGCAATACAAAAATTTTTTAAAAAGCCAACATTTTTTAAAGAAACGGTGCGAGGAACCCTCACACATATGCCCTCAACATGGGGAGGTGGCTGCTTTAGCGCAGGGGGGCTCTGCCCCCCTACCCCAAAGCACCTTGTCCCCATGTTGATGGGGACAAGGGCCTCACCCCCAGAACTGTGGCCAGTGGTTGTGGGAGTCTGGGGGCAGAGGGCCTATCGGACTCTGGAAGCCCCCTTTAACAAGGGGGCCCCCAGATCCCAACCCACCCCCATGTTAATGAGTATGGGGTACATTGTAATTGTACTACTACTCATTCACCAAAAAAATTGTCAAAAATAAATAAAAACAGTACACAGGTGTTTGTCAATTCCTCTATTAAAAAAATAAAAAAACAATGTTCCATGGATGTAGATTCATCGTCTATCACGCCGCCCGCCACAACCGAAAAAAAATAAATCATCGGATGACACTGTTTGTTTTTTTAAATAAAGTTTAAAAGGACTGTTTTTTTTGTTTTTGACATATTTCTGGTGAATGGGTAGGGGTACAATGTACCCTATTATCATTCACATAGGGGGGTCGGGATCTGGGGGCCAGGGCTTGCAGATTCCGATAAACCCCCTGCCCGCAGACCCTCACAACCACAGCCCAGGATTGTCAGGAAGAGGCCCTTGTCCCAATTAACATGGAGACAAGGTTCTTTGGGGTGGGGGGGCAGAGCCCCCTGTCCCAAAGTCCACCATGTAGAGGGCATGTGGCCTGGTATGGTTCAGGGGGGGGGGCTCTTGCTCATCCACCCCCTTTCCTGACCTGCTTGGCTGCATGCTCAGATAAGGATCTGGTATGGATTATGGGGAGGACTCCATGCTGTTTTTTTTTTTAATTTTGGCGTAGGGTTCCCCTTAAAATCCATACCACACCTGAAGAGCCTAGTATGGACTGGGGGAATCCACACTTTTTTTTAAAACATTTTTCAATTGCTGGCAATGGTATTGTATTGCCTGCAATTTAAATGTCATTTCATGCATTTTTTTTCTCTAAAAATTTCATTTTTGCTGCAGCATGTTCTATACATGCTATAGATGTGCCACTTTACAGGCAGACTAAGGGGACCCCCAGGCACTATATTTAAAGGAATCTTTCATTTTTATTGTTTTATTTAAAGTGGGAACCTCAATAAAGAAAAAAACAGTGTGGGGAGCCCCCAGTCCATACCAGGCCTTTCGGGTCTTATATGGATTTTAAGGCGAACCCACAATGGTGTGGGGTTCCCCTTGAATCCATACCAGTTCCTTATCCGAGCACACAGCCCAGCAGGTCAGGAAAGGGGGGCCATACTAAACCATACTAGGCCACATACCCTCAACAAGGGGGTTTGCTTTGGGCTGGGGAAGGCTCCGCCCCCCCACCCCAAAGCAACCTTTCCCCATGGGGACAAGGGCCTCTTCCCGACAACCCTACACTGTGGTTGTGAGGGTGTGCGGGCAGGGGGCTTAGAGATCCCGACCTCCCCCCCCCTACCCATTCACCCAAAAAAGTGTCAAAAAAGAAAAACAGTAGATGTTTTTTGACAAGTCCTTTACATAAAAAAACAATGTCCCCCGATGTAGATCCATCGTCAATCACGACACCCACCACACAACCTTCTGCCCATGAAGGCTGGCCACCTACTGCAGGCTCCGCCGTTTGACAGTTTTTATATAGATAAGGGGCAGAGCCACCCAGCGATGTCACCTAGTGGCAACACCCCCTTGTGACAGCTTCGACCCAGCATGCACTAGTCAGTGATGTTACAAGGGGGCAGGGCCACCAGGTGATGTCACCAGGTGGCCCCGCCTCTTACCCATTTAAGAACTGTTAAACAGCGGAGCCTGCAGTAGGTGGCCAGCCTTAATTTTTTTATTTCCGGGTGTGGCAGGCAGTGTGATTGACAATGGATCTACATCAGGGGGACATTGTTTCTTTTTTTTAAAAAAAAGAAATTGTCAAAAACCTGTGCACTGTTTTTATTTATTTTTGATGCTTTTTTGGTGAATGAGTAGGGGTACAATGTACACTCTACTCATTCACATAGGGCGGGTCGGGATCTGGGGGCCCCCCACAACCACCGGCCAAAGTTGTGTTGTGAGGCCCTTGTCCCCATGGGGACAAGCTGCTTTGAGTGGGGGAGGCAGCCGCTTGGTTGTTATTACAAGCAGCAGGAGGGATCTTAAAGGTGCTAATTTTTGAAAATTGAAAGTATTCAAAAATGCTGATTTTTTTTTTCTTATAGACCTTAGATTCCTCCATAAAGAGTACCTGTCACATGCCTATTGCTGTCACATGGATGTTTACATTCCTTGTGACAGCAATAAAAGCGATAACAAAAATTAAAGCAACAGTGTAAAAAATAAATTAATAACTAAAAAGAAAATATTTTTTAAAGTGCCCCCGTCCCCCATGCTAGCAAATGCATGCTTTGGTCCCAAACGCACGCAAACTGATCGTCCCCCACATTTGAGGTAGTGAACATTGGATCATGGGTAGTAATTCTAGCACTAGGTGATCCCAGTACCATTTTTTTAAAGCCGACAGTCGGCTCGGCTCTCTTGTAATAACCATCGGAGCGGCTAAGCCGCTCAGTTGTTATCACAAGCAGCGGGAGGGGCCCTTCCGTGGCTGTCCCAGGCTCTCCCATCCCACTGGGAGACCTAAGCGACCAGCAGGAGACCCAAAGAAAGCCAATCCATGGCTTTGATCAGGTCTAGAAAATGGAAACCAGGAAGCGATGACAAGACATCACTTCCTATTTACTGGAGTCTGAAAGGCGCCATTTTTTTAAAAAAATCGATCTTGGCGTTTTGAATGCTTTCAAGTGAAGAGGAGAGATTTGGGGTCTTATGTACCCCAGATCCCTCCATAAAGAGTACCTGTCACATGCCTATTGTTGTCACATGGATATTTACATTCCTTGTGACAGCAAGTGCTAAATTTTTTTTTAAAGCAACAGTGTAAAAAAAAAAATATATATAAATTAATAATTAAAACATTTTTTTAAAAGTGCCCCCGTCCCCCCATGTTAGCGTGCAAAGGCATACACATGCTTTGGTCCCGAACGCATTGCAAACCTCAATCGTTCCCTACATGTGAGGTATCACCACAAACGTCGGATCATGGGCAGTAATTCTAGCACTAGATCCCCTTTGTACATCTAAGTGGTAACCTGTAAAAGCTTTTAAAGCATTGCCTATGGATAGTAAAATGTTTGTCGTTTGTCACCGTTGTGCGGGCGTGCGCAATTTTAAAGCTTGACATGTTTGGTATCTATTTACTCAGCATGAAATCATCTTTTATACTTTTCAAATAAATTGGGTTATGTATTGCATTTTTTTGCATTAAAATGTAAAAACGTGTATTTTTTTCCCCAATGATACCAATAATATGCACAAATACCGTGTGACAATAAAAATTGCAAAAACTTCTGTGCTGCATTTGCCCCCAGAGCCCCCCCCCCCCTTTTCTTACCTGAACTCGTTCCTTCCAGTGACGAGCATGAGCCCAGCAGCTCCAGCCGCTGTCTCTGTCCTCATTGGATAGATTGATAGCAGCGGGAGCCATTGGCTCCCGCTGCTGTCAATCGAATGCAGTGACACGAGAGAAGGGGGCGGGGCTGAGTCCTGCAGTCTGTGTCAATGGACGCAGCAGCGGGACTTGTAAACATGCCCCCATGGATAGGGGCTCTCCGTGGGGGCACCCAATAAAGAGGAGGAGCCAGGAGCGCCGCTGGGGGACCCCAGAAGAAGAGGATCGGGGCTGCTCTGTGCATGCACAGAGCAGGCAAGTATGTTTGTTATTTAAAAATAAATAAATAATAAAACTTTTACAATCACTTTAAGGCCTGGTAAGCTGCAATATACAGTACATACAAACACTTTCTTTTTTATTTAAATCCTTTTTGAGTCCTCACAAATGTTATAGGTTTATGTGAAGAAGCTTGTAAAGTCTAATGTTTAGCTTTAGAAGGTACAAATGATTTTATCACTACTTCATATACATTTTGGAAATAGAAAAAAAAAACTGAAATACCTATGACTCGAATACACTGCATTTCTATATGACTCTGCATCTGTATTATGTGTATCCTGGATGTTGTGATGATGATATCCATTTCCTGACATCATAGATGGAAGAGATGAGAAGACGGATGATCTGGGAAGAAACTCTGAAATTTGTCACCATCCACAATCTGGAGTACAGCCTGGGGCTTCACACCTATGAAGTTGGAATGAACCATCTGGCAGACATGGTAAGAATGTGTTTCCAAATTTGTGCAGTAATTTGAAACTAAAATAGAATAAAATTAAATAACACCTTTCCATTTTCATTACATACTTTATTTTACACCAATGCAGGCAGATCATGACTAATGGGAGGGACCAGCAGGGTGCTGTACATAGATTCCTGAAAACATCACAGCACTCTGCTTTATCACTCCTCCCAAGAGCCTTTGGCCCTGATGTCAGCAGTGGGAGGAGTTATGCAAATATCCAAATTTCTTACTGGCTAGATGTCAGTCTGGGGGAGTGAACGTTTCTAGGCCGGCTGCATTTGCATGCAGACCACCCTAGGTAACGCCTACATGTGACACTGAGCCTCAATGATTGAAAAAACTGAAATCCAGTGAATGAAAGGGGCGGGCCTCAAGGACAGTCCTTGTATCACTTGTATAAGTGAAAACATTCATTTCAGAGATGTTGTTTTTATTCTTATTTTCTTTATTCCAGACACCGGAGGAAGTGGGGGGCAAAATCACTGACATCCCAGAGCCAAATTACACAAGTGGATTAGAAGAGTTGGATGTTAACGTTCCGGATTCAATTGACTGGAGAACTAAAGACTGTGTCACAAAAGTGAAGAACCAGGTATGTCACATTTACAGAAGTTTTCCACTTCAGACTAAAGCTGTACCCACTTCCTAATCCCAGGTGGGGTACGGTAAGGTCCTAGTCACTTGTACTTCTTCTAAGAATACACTGTTATATATTACTTTGGAAGATATATGTGAAAGATGAGTATCACACCAAAGGTTCAGGAGTCCAAGACTGCTTATTTCATTATAGAAGTCCAAAAATAAGAAGCCAACACTTTTGTAGGGCTATTAGATGCCCTTTCATCAGGGCCTTTTAGGCCGCTTTGTGTTAGAGAAGTGTTTCTCAACGTTTTTACCGTGGAGGATCCCTTGGCAAAAAGTCTAAGATCTCAGGGGAACCCCTGAAAACAAAAATTCAGATCTACAGCTCACGGGACATTGAATCTGATCAGCGAGCTGTAGATATAACCACAATCATTGTACAAATAGATTTAAATAATAGAATAAATATTAGAACTCACCTGACACCAACATTATAATGTGAACAGGGCACATAGAAATCAATAGTTTTCTTTATGCCCTTGTAGAGACTTACATTAGAACAAGCCCAAAATATTCTAAGCAAGTCAAATTTGCACATCAGTTTTTCGGCACATATGCATAGCTCCCCACTGTCCCTGATTTTGAGGGACTGTCCCTCTGTCCCTCTTTCCTCCTCTTTTCTCCCTCATTTTGGTCTGATCCATATAGTTGTATATCAAATGCACTATTTATCTTTCAAAAACAAGTACACACTGTCAGCACGCATTGGGAACACTGGAAACAACATTGGGCAGATATACATTCACCACAATGTTGAATCGCAGTGGAACCCCTGGGGACTTCTCAGGGTCTGCGGAACCCCGGTTGAGAAACACTGTGTTAGAGAGTCATTGTGCTCTACAGCAGGGGTCCCCAACCCCTGGGCTGTAGACCGGTGCCAGTCCACGGCCTGTTGATGGCTGCAGAGCGAGAGGTGAGCGGCGACTGTGTCTGCACTGCGCTAACACAGACCGCAGCCACCGCTCACCACCTGCTGTGTGGCCATGACCATGTGTCCTCTCCCGTCTACTCCTCTCCCGGCTACTCCACCTGGCAGATGATGTCATCCTATCAGCAGGGCAGGGGGAGGGAGGAGCTGCAGATCAGAATGGAGAGCTCCTCCCGCCCCCTTCCCTGCTGATAGAATAACATTGTTGGGTGGGTGGGGGAGCCAGGAGAGGACACACGGACTGAGCATAGCTTCTGCCTTGCCAAAGGTAGGAGTCTTGTGCAGGGGATGCAGAGATTAGAATGGGGAATGAGGAAAGGGGGGAGGGGCAGACCGCTGGTGCACTGTGATGGGGAGGCTGTGATTGCTAGGGCCACTGTAATATAAAGGGGACTGCACTGTAAAGGGGCACTGTAATCATTACAGTGCAGTCCCCTTTGTATTAGGGTGACCAGACGTCCCCGATTTCCGGGGACAGTCCCCGGATTGAGCCCACTTTCGCAGGAAACCATCTGTCCCTGGATTTGTCCCCGGATTGGAGGGGCGGCGGGGGGCCACAAGGGACCCGGCATCTCCCCCTGCACCTCTGCCTGTCAGTTCACTATGCAGTGGGGGGAGGCGGTGACCGGCAGCTCTATGGTGTCCGAGGGCGGCGGGATGTCCCTGGGGCTTGTAGTTCTCTTCCTGAGTCTGTACAATAGAGAGGGGAGGGGCCTCTGACCCGGGCATCAACTTTGATTGGTGAGCGACCATGGGGTAAAGGGGGGGTAGAGGGGGGTACAGAGATGTGCTTTTTTGAGATTGGAGGTGGAGTGTGTACAGAGATGTGCTGGGGGTTGGAGGTGGAGCGGGGTACAGAGATGTGCTGGGGATCGGAGGTGGATTGGGAGTACAGAGATGTGCTGGGGGTGGAGGTGGAGGGGGGGTACAGATATGTGCTGGAGGTTGGAGGTGGAGGCTGCATTCCTGAGCACAGGTGAGGCTGCATTCCTGGGCACAGGTGAGGCTGCATTCCTGGGCACAGGTGATGCTGCATTGCTGGGCACTGGTGAGGCTGCATTCCTGGGCACAGGTGAAGCTGCATTCCTAGGCACTGGTTAGGCTGCATTCCTGGGCATGGGTGAGGCTGCATTCCTGGGCGCAGGTGATGCTGCATTGTTGGGCACTGGTGAGGCTGCATTCCTGGGCACAGGTGAAGCTGCATTCCTAGGCACTGGTGAGGCTGCATTTCTGGGCACAGGTGAAGCTGCATTCCTAATCACTGGTGAGGCTGCATTCCTGGGCACAGGTGAGGCTGCATTCCTGGGCACTGGTGAGGCTGAATTCCTGGGCACTGGTGAGGCAGCATTGCTGGGCACTGGTGAGGCTGCATTTCTGGGCACTGGTGAGGCAGCATTGCTGGGCACTGGCGAGGCTGCATAAATGAACACAGCTGAGCCCTGCATTATTTATGTAACACACTCTGAACTCTGCACTCTGTTTTTTCTCTGTCTTATCTTCATAACATTTGGCAGCCATATCTCAAAAAACTCTAAGCAGTATCTTTTTTTAATATCTTTATTTATGGACGAAATGTTAGAAATCACGTATATATGATACAATCATTCCATAAACACATAGCACATACACTGCATATATCATTTGAGGAAAATATGCTTATAAAATAGTTTACCATTTCATATTAAAAATCTGGTCGATTGACAGCGGCACAATGGCACTCCTGCGTGAATCACTGTAGCTGCTACGGCGGGCGCTTTAAGGAGTATAGGGCGCGCACACCTGATGTAGGAGCCATTACTACCCGCAATTGCTCCGGAGAAGAACAGAACGGACATCTGTCAATGTAAACACCATTCTATCAGTGGTGAGGAGAACGATCTGTTGTTCCTAATGCTTAGGAACAACAATCGCTCTCCTACCCCAGTCAGTCCCATCCCCCCACAGTTAGAATCACTCCCTAGGACACACTTAACCCCTTGATCACTCCCTAGTGTTCACCCCTTCCCTGCCAATGACATTTATACAGTAATCAATGGCTATTTATAGAACTGATCGTTGTATAAATGTCAGTGGTCCCAAAATAATGTAAAAAGTGTCCGATCTGTCCGCTGCAATGTCGCAGTCCTGATAAAAATTGCAGATCGCCGCCATTACTAGTAAAAAAAAAATTTTGGAAAAAATTACATAAATCCTGGGCTTTTTTTCAGGGGGAACTTCTGGCTCAGACCCTTTGGTGCTTGCTCACCACAATCACTTGTAAACACAGAAGTCTGGTTTCTGTGTTTACAAGTGACAGCTCTGCACTCTGTGTGTAACCCCCATGAACTCTGACCCTTCTACTGTTTGTGAAATATGACCACACCCACTATTTGATGTGATTTGGAGGGTGTGTGTGGGGGGAGGGGTTTTGGGGGTTGTGGTTGAGTTCCAGCACCTATTGTTTTAGAAAAAAAGCTCTGCATAAATCTATCCCCTATTTTGTAGACGCTATAACTTTTGCGCAAGCCAATCAATATACGTTTATTGCATTTTGTAGAAGAATACATATTGGCCTAAACTGAGGAAGAAATTTGTTTTTTTATATATTTTTTGGGGATATTTATTATAGCAAAAAGTAAAAAATATTGCTTTTTTTTTTTAAAGTTGTCGCTCTTTTTTTGTTTATAGTGCAAAAAATAAAAACCTCAGAGGTGATGAAATACCACCAAAAGAAAGCTCTATTTGTGGGTAAAAAAGGACTTCAATTTTGTTTGGGTACAGCGTTACACGACTGCTCAATTGTCAGTTAAAGCGATGCAGTGCCGTATTGCAAAAAATGGCCTGGTCGGGAAGAGGGTAAATTTTTCCTGGGCTGAAGTGGTTAATGTAAAGAGGAACTGTGATGTAAAGGGGACTGCACTGTAAAGGGGCACTATAATGTAAAAGGGGAACTGTGATGTGAAGGGGAACTGAGGACACTGAAATAAAGGGGTAGATGTGCTGTAAAGGGGGATTGCGGTGTGAAGGACAGACTTTGTGAATAAAATATCCCCTGATCTGTCCAACAACCCCCCCCCCATGGTCTCTGGTGCCAAGAAGGTTGGGGACCACTGCTCTACAGTATGGATTTATATTTCTTCACACTGTGAAATTAAACCAATTTTAGTTCCAGTGCCTCCCACCTGCACCTTTTCAAATTGTGTATATTTCTTAGACAGGCTAACAACTAATGTCACGTTATAACTGAATAGGCAAGAGATTAATAGCCACACTCCAGCAATTCTGTCTGATAGAAGGCTTTCAGAAAGAGAATGTTCATGAATTGATAAAACATACACCTGTTGGTGTGATGGCACAACTGCATTGGCAGACACCACTGGGCAGATTGGTCCAGTGGCGGCTGGTGGTAATTTTTTTTGGGGGGGTGACAAACAGTGCACCCACCGGTGCCTTTCCGGGCTCTCCTGTGTGATCAGGGAGCCCCGTAAAAAAAGATCTGGCGGTGCCGCTAGGTTTTCATATAGCTGGCTGAGGACCAGAAGGTCCCTGGCAATCCCTATAGTCTAGGACAGGGCTAAAAATTTGAAGTCCTGAGCTACTAGCCAGGCCTTAAGAGTTACTCGCCCCCAGTTGCCCCACCCAACCCCTATCCTGTCCCACCCCTAATTTCACTCCTAAACACGCCCTCATAAATTATGTCATGAAATGACACTGTTAAATGTTTCATGCAGAATTAAGTTACAAAAATAAATATTAACAATAACAAAAAGGATAAAATATGATTGGCTACTATAGGCATTGTACACATCATTATTGCCTTGTTACCCCCTTAACCACTTCGACCTCGGAAGGATTTACCCCCTTCCTGACCAGGCCATTTTTTGCGATACGGCACTGCGTGGGTTTAACTGATAATTGCGCGGTCGTGCGACGTTGTACCCAAACAAAATGTATGTCCTTTTTTCCCCACAAATAAAGCTTTCTTTTGATGGTATTTGATCATCTCTGCTGTTTTTATTTTTTGCGCTATAAACAAAAAAGAGCGGCAGTTTTGAAAAAAAAACACAATATTTTGTACTTTTTGCAATAATAAATATCCTCCCCCCCAAAAAATAATAATAAAATAATTTCTTCATCAGCTTAGGCCGATATGTATTCTTCTACATATTTTTGGTCAAAAAAATCACAATAAGCGTATATTGATTGATTTGCGCAAAAGTTTTAGCGTCTACAAAATAGGGGATAGATCTATGTCATTGTTATTATTACTATTTTTTTTACTAGTACTGGCGGAGATCTGCGATTTTTAGCGGGACTGTGACATTGCGGCGGACAGATTGGACACTTTTGACACTTTTTTGGGACCATTGACATTTATACAGCGATCAGAGCTAAAAATAGCCACTGATTACTGTATAAATGTCACTGGCAGGGAAGGGGTTAACACTAGGGGGCGATCAAGGGGTTAAATGTGTTCCCTCACTGTGTGTTCTAACTGTGGGGGACGGGAGTGACTAGAAAAGGAGACAGATCATTGTTCATATGTAGTAGGAACACACAATCTGTTTCCTCTCCCCTAACAGAACCGGGATGTGTGTGTTTACACACACACATCCCCATTCTCGTTCTGTCATGAGCAATCGTGGGTGCTCGGCTGAAATCGTGCCTGCCGGGCACGCGCATCAATAGCGTCTTAAAGAGCCGACGTGTACCTATGGCGATTTGCGCAGCCGTGCCAACCCGCCCCAGTATAACTGCGGTGGCTGGTCGGCTAGCGGTTAAAGACCACCCACTGCATAAATACTGCGGAAGGGCGGCTCTATTGTGTGAAACAAGGTACTAGTGCGTTGTTTCGTGTAATAGATACTGTGGGCACGCCGGGGGAACGCACGCACGGTATCGTTCTACAGCAAGGCTGAACGGGGATCTGCCTATGTAAATAAGGCAGATCCCCGTTCTGACAGGGGACAACACTGAGATCGTCTGTTCCTAGTAATCAGGAACAGCAATCTCTGTGTTGTCCCAGTGAGCCCATCCCCCACACAGTTAGAACACACACTGAGGGAACACAGTTAACCCTTTGATCGCCCCTAGTGTTAAACCCTTCTCTGCCAGTGTCATTTATACAGTGATCAGTGCATTTTTTTTACACTGATCACTGTATTGGTGTCTCTGGCCCCCAAAAAAGTGTCACTTAGGGTCAGATTTGCACGCCGCAATGTCGCAGTCCCGCTAAAAAACAATTTAAAAAAATTAAAAGTCCCTAAATCTTTCCCCTATTTTGTAGACGATATAACGTTTGCGCAAACCAATCAATATACGCTTATTGGGATTTTTTTTACCAAAAATATGTAGAAGAATGAATATTTCCCTAAACTGATAAAGACATTTGATTTTTTTTTTTTTTTTTTTTTGGGATATGTATTATAGCAGAAAGTAAAAAATATTGTTTTTTTTTTTTTAAATTGTTGGTCTTTTTTTATTTATAGGGCAAAAAATAAAAACCGTAGAGGTAATCAAATAACACCAAATAAAGCTCTATTTGTGGGGAAAAAAACCCATCAGTTTTATTTGGGTATATTGCCGCATGACTGCGCAATTGTCAGTTAAAGTAAGGTAGTGCCGTATCGCAAAAAATGGCCTGGTCATTAAGGAGGTTAATCCTTCTGGGGCTGAAATGGTTAAAGTGCATATTTTAATGCTATATCAAAAATTTTAGCATTAAAAATTTTAAACCAATGAATGACACTTTTACTGATTTAGGTTGCAGAGAGACTTACAGCGGAGCACAGCACTGGACAGGGAAGCGGGAGCTGCCAAAGTTAACTTTCCCTATTAACAAGCTGGTGATTGGTTGCTAGGTGGTCCGAGCAATCAATCACCAGCTTGTTAATAGGAAAAGTAAACTTTGCCAGCTCCAGCCCTGCTTCGCCCGCACCTCATCTACTTCTTTGCCGATTCCCGCTGTATGCCAGGCCCTGCTAAGAGAATGACAGGGGGAGGAGGCTGGTAAAAGAATCGACTCCCATTCAACCCTGCCTACCAGCAACGCAAACCACCCCCTCCAATGCAGCTCCACACTCGCCCTCAGCTTATTTCCACTCACCTAATGCGAGCAGGCGAGTGGAAATTTTGACGGCTGGTCTAGGAGACTAGAAGTGAAGTTATTATGTCACCTCCGATTAAGGCAAATGTAAATACTGCCATTTATTTTTTTTTTTGGAAAGCGTGTTTTATTTTTTTGATCTCATGCTTTCCAGGGTAGAGGAGAGATCTGGAGTCCCCAGATATCCCCAGATATCTCCATAAAGAGGACCTGTAATGCCTTATTTCTATTACAAGAGATGTTTATATTTCTGGTGATAGGAATAAAAGTGATTCAAAAAATAAAGGAACAGTGTAAAATACATTTAAAAAAAATGTTTTAAGCGCACAGAAGCGAACGCATTTGTAGGCCGCACATGCATATTTAAATGGCGTTCGCACCACTCATGTGAGGTATCGGCACTAATGTTATAGCGAGAGCAATTTACCCTGTTTCCCCGAAAATAAGACCTAGCGTGATTGTCGGTGATGGCTGCAATACAAGCCCTACACCCCAAATAAGCCCTAGTTAAAGTCCTTGTAGGTCTTATTTTCAGAGTAGGGCTTATTTTCGGGGAAACAGGGTAGGGCTTATTTTCGGGGAAACAGGGTAGGGCTTATTTGGGGGGTAGGGCTTATATTGAAGCCATCACCGACAATCATGCTAGGTCTTATTTTCGGGGAAACAGGGTATATATATGTCTTGAAAAAGTATTCATATCCCTTGAAATTTTCCACATTTTGACATGTTACAACCAAAAACTTAAATGTATTTTATTGGGATTTTATATGATAGACCAACACAAAGTGGCACATAATTGTGAAGTGGAATGGAAGGAAAATGATAAATGGTTTTCAACATTTTTTACAAATAAATATGTGAAAAGTGTGGTGTGCATTTGTATTCAGCCCCCCTGAGTCAATACTTTGTAGAATCATCTTTCGCTGCAATTACAGCTGTGAGTCTTTTGGGGATGTCTCTACCAGCTTTGCACATCTAGAGAGTGACATTTTTGCTTATTCTTCTTTGAAAATAGCTTAAGCTCTGTCAGATTGAATGGAGAGCGTCCGAACAGAAATTTTTAAGTCTTGCCACAGATTCTCAATTGGATTTAGGACTGGACTTTGACTGGGCCATTCTAACACATGAGCATGCTTTGATCTAAACCATTCCATTGTAGCTCTGGCTGTATGCTTAGGGTCGTTGTCCTGCTGGAAGGTGGACCTCTGTTCCAGTCTCAAGTCTTTTGCAGACTCCAATGCCACGTACACACGAGCGGACTTTCCGGCAGCAAAGGTCTGATGGAACGATTCCGGCGGACATTCCAATCGTGTGTGGCCTTCATCGGACCTTCATCGGATCTTTTCTGTCGAAAATTTCAATGGACCTAGAAATAGATTCCTATAAAAAAAAGTTTGTCTGTATGCTAGTCCGACGGACCGAAAACAACGCAAGGGCAGCTATTGGCTACTGGCTACTGAACTTCCTTTTCTAATCCGGTTGTGCGTTATCACATTCGAAAGGATCAGACTTTGGTGTGATCAAGTGTAGGCAATTCCGTTTTGTCGGAACTCCGTCGGAACTCTGTTGAAAAGTCCTTCGAGACTTCCGACGAGAAGTCCGCTTGTGTGTACGCGGCATAACAGGTTTTTTTCTAAGATTGCCATGTATTTTCCCCATCCATCTTTCCATCAACTCTGACCAGCTTCCCTGTCCCTGCTGAAGAAAAGCATCCACACAACATGATGCTGCCACCACCATTTTTCATGGTGGGGATGGTGTGTTCAGGGTGATGTGTAGTGTTAGTTTTCCGCCACACATAGCTTTTCTTTTAGGACAAACATTTCAATTTTGGTCTCATCTGACCAGAGCACCTTCTTCCTCATGTTTGCTGTGTCAGCCACATGGCTTCTTGGAAACTGCAAACGGGACTTCTTATGGCTTTCTTTCAACAATGGCTTTCTTTTTGCCACTCTTCCATAAAGACCAGTTTTGTGGAGTGCAGGACTAATAGTTGTCCTGTGGACAGATTCTCCCACCTGAGCTGTGGATCTCTGCAGCTCCTCCAGAGTTACCATCGGCCTCTTGGCTGCTTCTCTGATTAATGCTCTCCTTGCCTATCAGTTTAGGTGGACGGCCATGTCTTGGTAGGTTTGCAGTTGTGCCATGCTCTTTCCATTTTGGGATGATGGATTGAACAGTGTGCCGCGAGATGTTCAAAGCTTGAAATATTTTCTGATAACTTAACCCTGCTTTAAACTTCTCCACAACTTTATCCCTGACCTGTCTGGTGTGTTCCTTGGCCTTCATGATGCTGTTTGTTCACTAAGATTCTCTAACAAACCTCTGAGGGCTTCACAGAAAAGCTGTATTTATACTGAGATTAAATTACGCACATGTGGGGGGGCGTGGCTAGCCGGCGCTGAAGATGGCTGCTTAACCTCATAGCTCCACAGCGAGGGAGTACACCGGAACGAATTACGCCTGACAGACCGGACCGATTCACCCCAAAATCGCTACACAGCTTCCCGCAGTGCCGACCGACAATGTCCCGCAAACGGATGGGAGAGAGGGGAATCAGAAAACTCACTACGTTCCTGTTTCCTCAGGACAAGGTCAGTACTATCCAAGATGGCGCCGGCGGCCTAACAGACACCAGTGAGGCTTACACAGACCTCCCTGACGCCATCCACAGTGAAATGGGCACGGCTCCTCTGCCTCTATCCCCTACCCAGGACCCTGGATCTGATCCCCTCACTTCCAGCCCTGCTAAAGCTCGGATGCGGATGGATATACCGCAATCACATTCTCCTCATACCAGCGCTGCAGTACAGGCCCAAGCCTTCAACCCCTTTCAGTCTAACCAGGCGCTGCATAACTCCATGGCATCTTTCCCCACCTCAGGCCAGCCAGTAATAGACACAACCCTAAAAGAGATGCTGATGTCCCTACAAACCTCTCTGATGACAGATTTATCTTCCCTATTCAGTAAAATCTCCACAGAGATGCACTCTATGGACAATAGAATCTCTAATATGGAAAGGGGAATGACAGAATGCACAGCCACAGTGAATGACATTATAGATGCGGTAGATGACATTAAAGATGAGCAGCACTGGGTCCGGGCCAAGCTGGCCGATTTGGAAGATCGCTCTCGACGTAACAACGTCAAACTGCGAGGGGTCCCTGAGTCCATACCCCCGAATGATCTCCCCAAATATGCCAAGGACCTCATACACACTATTTTACCCGACGCAGCTCCCAGAGATATCGTCATCGATAGAATTCACAGGATCGCCAAACCGTCTCATCTAGCAGCATCAGTACCAAGAGACGTACTCATGCGAATTCATTTTTTCCACATAAAAGAGAAAATGATGTCAGAAGCCAGAGCCAAAGCTCCCCTGCCCAGACCCTACGAGGCAATACAGATCTTTCCAGATCTTTCCAAGTTCACCCTGCAAATGAGGAGGAAGCTAAATCCCATCACAAAAGGCCTCTCCAACCATAAAATCCCATATAAATGGAGATATCCAGCGACCATCCTCATCCTGAAAAATGGCACTACCCACGCTGTCAATGACCTAATGAAGGGGCTGCACCTTCTCCACGAATGGGGCATCATCCTGGATCCCCCAACGGACGGGATCTCCCCTCTGCCACAACGAAATTCTTCCCACAGGCGCAACAACCAGAACCCCAAGATCCACCATACCCACACGAATACCTGAATAAGTTGGGCCATAATATCTACAGCTCATTTCTCCCTCGCTGTCTTGAGCAATGTTCCTAATTGTTCTATTTCTTTCCTTTTGAACACTAACTGTTTTCCCCCAACTGCGGCATAGCTTCTCATAAGCTCTTTGTTATTTACGCCGCCACGTTTCCTATACAGCGAGATTGCAGTAGAAAGTTAAATCTATTACCAATTCTTGTTCTAATTGTTGGTTCTTCCAGCCTTTTAATTTGTTGCCTTCCTCCAGTTCCCTCCTGCGGCTTCCGGTACAGATCTCCAACACAACGCAAGTGACCATCCATCCAGCAACTTAACCACGACACCATCGCCAACATCCTGCAAGCTACAAGCAACTAACTGTAAGTGACTCTTCTACACTAAACACACTCCACCCAACATCCCTTGATCATGCCCTGCAACATTGTGTCCCTCAATGCCAAGGGCCTCAACCACCCGGCAAAACGGCATTCTCTATGGCACACTGCGGCAAAATTGGACTGTGACATCCTCTGTGTCCAAGAAACCCACCTGCTCCCTGCGGCAACAACCCTTTGTCATAATCGGCAGTACCCCCAAATATACCATGCCACTTATAGCTCCAAGAAAAGAGGAGTTCTCATAGCGATCAAACAAGGACTGGACTTCCAACTGCTACAACAAACCTCTGACCCCAACGGTAGATATCTCATTCTATCCTTCACCCTCAACAAAGTGAGTTATACCTTAATGAATATCTACGCCCCCAACACCCGCCAGATCAGTTTCCTGAAGAAAGCCTTCACTAAGGTTAGAGCGGAATGCAAGGGACACTTGATAGTCTGCGGAGACTTCAACTTAGTTCCCGATATTCATATGGACACTACTTCTCCTGCGAAAAGAAGAGAGTCACCCCTGGGGCGGCTCCTCACGTCACACGACATGTTTGACGTGTGGAGATGCCATCATGGGTCCGAAAAAGATTTTACCTATTTTTCCCCCCGCCACACTTCCTATTCTAGGATTGATTTGTTCCTCACAGACAAATGGCTACTACAAAACATCAGCGCATCTGTAATCCACACCGTGACGTGGTCAGACCACGCCCCAATCTCTATTTCCATCAACGACATGCCGCCCCAGCGGAATACGTTCCTCTGGCGAGCGAACAATTATATCTTACAGCACCCCACCTACTCCTTAGATATAGAAAAACATATAAGTGATTATTTTGATTTAAACAAAGGGTCAGTGGGGGATCCCGTGACGGTGTGGAACGCGCACAAAGCGGTTATCAGAGGTATTGTCATGAAACTGAGCTCTGTGTGTAAAAAGAAGAGGACGCAGCAAATAGACACCCTTACCTCCCAAATTGCGACTCTTGAATCCCAACATAAGACTAACCCTGACCCGAACACCCAAGCCCAATTATTGACCCTAAGACGTGACCTGCGCTCACTTCTTCTCCACTCCTATGAACTAATCCAGCGTAAGCTTAAAGCTACCACATACTCCACGTCCAATAAAGCAGGTAAAAGACTAGCGCAACGCATCAAAGGACGAAGGATCAAATCCAAAATCACGACATTATCCTACCCACACTCAACCGACACTCTGACTAACCCCCAGGACATAGCGAACGCATTCAGCGACTACTATAGTAAGCTCTACAACATCAAACATGACCACGCTACTTACCAACCATCCCATGAAGATATCAACAACTTTCTTCAACAAATTAAACTACCAAAGCTGACTGACTCTCAACTGACCTCCCTCAACGAACCATTCTCAGACAGGGAAATTCTTGATACGATATCCTCCCTACCAACGGGCAAAGCCCCAGGACCAGATGGTCTCACGGGAGAATACTATAAAAGGTTTTCTAGACACTTACTTCCCCAAATGACAGAATTCTTCAACATTGCTGCCTCCTCCTCAACATTCCCTGATGAATCACTAAACGCTCTTATCATTACTATCCCGAAACCAGGTAAAGCTCCTACCTCCCCCCAAAACTACCGCCCTATCTCCCTATTGAATCTTGACGTAAAAATATATGCCAAAACGATTGCCAGACGCCTTATGGCTGTTATGCCTGATCTCATACACACAGACCAATCAGGGTTCATTAGAGGCAGGCAAGCCCCTGATGCCACAAGAAGGATGGTAAACATAATACACCATATTGAGTCCAGTGGAACGCCTTCTCTGCTCCTCTCTTTGGACGCAGAGAAGGCGTTCGATAGAGTACACTGGTCATACCTCAGAGCAGTACTAACTAAACTCGGATTTAAAGGTCTCATATACAACGCTATCTTAGCTCTATATACTGTCCCAACTGCGAAGGTATACTCCGCAGATATGCTTTCACAAACCTTTCACATCACAAATGGCACTCGCCAGGGTTGTCCATTGTCCCCACTAATTTTTAACATGCTCATAGAGCCACTCGCGGAACATGTTCGCTCAAACCCCCTACTCACAGGAGTCACAATAAGGAATACGTCACATAAAATCAGCCTCTTTGCTGACGATGTCATACTAGTGCTCACCAATCCAAATTCCTCCCTTCCTGAAGCCCAAAAATTATTGGACTGGTTCGGTCGCGTATCATACTACAAGCTTAACGTAACTAAGTCCCATATTCTAGACCTTAAACTGGACGCTACTTCTCGAAACCTGCTACAAGCACAATTCCCCTTTGCTTGGGCCGACCAAAGCATCCCATACTTAGGAATCCACCTCACGAAATCAGTTAAACACCTATTTGCAGCCAATTTCAAACCTCTCCTCGCCACCTTAAAAATAGATGCACAGACCATAACCAAACACAACCTTTCTTGGTCTGGTAGGCTGGCTGCATTCAAAATGCTACACCTGCCCCAAATCCTATACCTATTCAGAACTCTACCCATACCCCTACCTAAATACTACTTTAAATCATTGCAAACCATACTTAACAAAACCATATGGAATGAATCCAGACCTAGATGCGCACATTCGACACTTAGAAATCACAGACTGGCGGGAGGTTCAGGGACAATAGACTTCGAAGACTATCACACAGCAGCAATACTAGACCAGCTCGGCGAGTGGTTCAGTACAAAACCTACCAAACTCTGGAGCTCAATAGAACATTCCCACCTGCTTCGCCCAAACCTACAATCTTGGTTGATGAGCGCACCCTGGGGTCCAAAACTGTCGACGGCAACACCTCCCACCATGGTGGCGGCAACCTCAGCATGGAAAAAACTAATACACAACAGCGGTGTTACACCCGACACTCCCCCCACTCCTATCCCTATTGAAGCTCTCCATCACCTCTCTCCAGACTTAAATTTAAACCACTGGACCAAGAACGGTATCCGAAACATACAACACATTCTACTCAAAGACAAACCCAAGTCTTTTACCCTCTTGAAACAAGAATATAACCTACCCCAAACAGAACTCTTCACCTACCTCCGAATCACGCACTGCCTTAAAAACTCCCACCTTCAGTTATACACTATACATCCTAAAGCATGGGATTTTCTAACGTCCTCCATCCCCAAACGCAAGGGAATATCCCTATTCTATAATATCCTACACCAGAAACAGCAGTTTAACAAGACACCCCCACATATTCACTGGGAACATGACTTAGGTCAGACCTACTCGGAACACCAATGGCAAAAAGCGATCCAGTCAATCTATAAATCCACAAAATGCGCCACGCTCTGGGAAAACACCCAAAAAATACATCTCAGGTGGTACTTAACCCCATCCAGAATTGCTAAATTCAATCCTTCTATTAGTGATCAATGCTGGCGCGGGTGTTCAGTCAGGGGTGATCTCCTTCACATCTTCTGGACATGCCCACGTTTGCGTAACTACTGGAACAAGATCTTCCAAATAATATCTGACGTTATACACCAAAATTTACACCCATCACCTGATCTAGCTGTGCTGAACCTCACTATTGAAACAATACCTACACCTTACAGACACACAGTGACCCATATCCTGTTAGCTGCAAGATTATGTATCGCAAGACTATGGAAAACGGATGCTGCCCCCTCCGTTGAACATACTCTAGATACGGTAAACCTCCACTACAGCTTTGAAATGATGATGGCCTCTAGTTCAGGCCTCACACACACTGTGAAATATAAATGGAGGCCATGGGAGTTGTGGACCGGAGCTGCATCATTCCTTTCATAACCATTCACCTGATGATCCAGAAACCTTTCTTATTTTCATGATAAGCAACATAGCGTTACCGCCTTTTCTTGATAAGATCTTTTTTCTTTCCCCTCTCTTACATATTCCTACTGCTTCTGTTTATAGACTCTATTTTACCTATGATATATACAAACCGGAGACTGTCCACACAGAGTGCCACCCCCCCGGGTGAAAAGTGTTCCCATTAGGGCACCTGGGGTGGTGCTACTCAGACCATAATTAATCTCCGATATCGGAAGCGGTATTATGACAGTTCTCTGCTATATGTTATAACACTATCCAGATAATATGTTTCTTTGTACACAACTAAACGATTGTACTGTACCCAATATACAATGTGCACATTGTATTGTTATATACTCTTTGCAAAAATCAATAAAAATCTAATGATGAAAAAAAAAAAAAATTACGCACATGTGGACTCTATTCACTAATTAGGTGACTACTGAAGGCAATTGGTCGATATCGTTATCGATAGATAGATAGATAGATAGATAGATAGATAGATAGATAGATAGATAGATAGATAGATAGATAGATAGATAGATAGATAGATAGATATCAGAATAGGCCTGGTCTTCCAGTGGTTATACACATCATATGCCCCGTACACACGGTCGGATTTTCCGATGGACATTGTCCGATCGGAGCGTTGTTGTCAGAAATTCCGACCGTGTGTGGGCTCCATTGGACATTTTCCATCGGATTTTCCGACACACAAAGTTGGACAGCAGGAGATAACATTTTCCGACAACAAAATCCGATCGCGTCAATTCCGACCGTGTGTGGCCTGTTCCGACGCACAAAGTGCCACGCATGCTCAGAAGAAATTCCAACACGGGACAGCTCGTTCTGGTAAACGTAGCGTTCGGAATGGATACAGCACTTTTGTCATGCTGCAATGTTCAAAATGGTTTAATACAGCGCACTCTCTTCTTCTTTATAATGTGACAAGAATTAAGTAGTTTTGCTGCTCATATTCACACACACTTCTCACAAACTTATTTCGTTACTATTTATCGGGATTCCCTCAATATATTTAGATTTCTCACATCTGACAACAAAATTTTTTATTTTTTTTGGACTTTAATGTAGATTCTTTTTTTGTGTTTCTCTTTTTTATTTTTTTTTGGTGATTTTGATTTGTACTCCCGAAAATGTTTGTGTGTGTTTTTGGTGACAAGTTCCCACAACACCACTAATATGTTGTTCTATTTAATCTGTAGGAGATTGTTTGGTGTTGTTGTTCCTTGTTAATTTCACATTGTACTTTAGAAATGTACCTGAATCGTCACCAACAAACTGTCCTTTTTGGATGAAAACACACACAGGAGAGTAGAATTTACCCCAAAAAATTTTATTAAGGGGTCACAACTATAAACAAAGAGGGAGGCAACGCTGGAGAAACTGCAGAAGTGGGTGAAGCCTTGGACCCCCAGGGCAGACATCAATTATTTAAAAGCAAAATTGGTGGCCTGAGGAGTCCATATCTAAGGGAGGGCAGTCTGGTCCAGAAGTCCCAGAGATCCGGAAAGCAGCAGATGACATCTGTGTCCCCAGGCTGTGGTCATACGAGAGATTGCATCTTCTGTCAGACCAGACTGAACCCAGGGTCATCACTCTTTGGTCTTCTTTCCACGCTTCCTTACAGGCTTTGGCTGTGGTGGTGGAGTTGTGGCAGCAGGAGGAGGAGGAGGAGGATCGTCCCTCTCAATGACATCCGTCTTGTGTGTCAGTTCCCCACTCAACCCCTTACGAAGGACTTTATAAAACAGGTCCTCAGAGATCTTGCGTTGACCCTCCTGCATGCCCTGCAATTTTGTGGCAGCCATGCAGGCAAAGGCCTCTTCAGGACTGGGGAAGGCTCGGAGGGACGCCGAAGCCTCCTGGATCAGCCTGTACGCTGAATCCTGCACGGGACTCAGAGTGGCCTTCCTGGCTCGTTTATATGGCAGGCGGAGGGGAGGGACCTGAGACTCAGTCAGGCTGCGACTTGTTCCAGGCTTCTCTTGGCTGCCACTTAGCCCCGCCTCCTCCTGGCTGCCACTAATCCCCGCCTCCTCCTGGCTGACACTAATAATCCCTGCCTCCTCCTGACTGCCACATTCCACAGCCTCCTCCTGGCTGAGGTCTTCCTGTGTATGAAAAAGGGACATAGTTTTAGTTTTTTATTCATCAATCACACACAATTTTCATCTCCTGACTGCTGCAAATTCAATGTTAACAAATATAACAGACTATCCTTCTGAGCCCAGCAGTTTTCATTCTTTTCCCAATTTTGGGTGCCCACTACTGTCTATTGATATGTAAAGCACTTTTTTTAATCAGCAATTAGTGATCAATAATAACATCTAATAAACATCATTTATTTATTGCCCAGAAATCTGTAGAAGAATGCTATACCTGACTCCAGCTGGGCTCCTCCACTTCTTCCTGGCTGGAAGGCCCAGGTTGGACATCGGAAGCCTCAGCTGGGATGGAAGGAAGCGTGGAAGGAAGAGTAGAGAGGGATTCCCTGACTTCAGTGTGGTCTGACAGAAATCGCAGTCTCTCATAGTACCACAGCCTGGGGACAAAAATGTCATCTGCTGCAGCTCCGGATCTCTGGGAATCCGTGACCTTCTTGCGCTCCCTCAGATATGTGCTCCTCAGGCCACCAATTTTTGCTTTTAAATAAGGGATGGTTGCTGTGGGGACCACCGGCTTCACCAACTCCAGCAGTTTCTCCAGCGCTGCCTGCCTCTTTTCTTTATGGTTATAGTGGGGGTGTCTCACTTGCCACAGACAGGGCAGCTCCCTGTACTTGTCAATAAACAGGGGCAGGAAATTGTGGTCGTTGAACCCATCCATTTTCTCTGCAAGACACAACACAAGACAAAGCCTAATGTCAGGCCAAACTCCCCTAATCTTGTTACAATATAGGCTTCCATTTCGAAGCAGTATAGGCCCAAGTTTAGATCCTACCTTCGTTAGCACGATCGGCGTCTCCGATGCTCCTTCCTCCGCTCACAGATCGTACGTAAGACACGCGCGTGTTACGATTTATACACACTGCGCATGCGTATAACTCCACCCGCCCCTGACGTTCTTTCTAGTCTATTCCCCGCCCCTTTTCGTTCGGCGCAGTGGGGGAAGAGCACATGACGGATAGACAGCAGGATCGTGCTAATTACAGCAACGAGGAGGAGGAGGAGGAGGAAAGGCCGGAGCCCGAAACGTCCCGATCCAGAAGGAGATTAAAGGACTCAAATATGTCCTTTGGGGAGATGTTGGAGATGGTGGACATCCTGAAGAAGACCGACTATGATGGAAAGTATGGGCCTTACCCCAACCCCAATGTCCGAAAGGCCAAGATCATGGCGAAAGTGGTCAGGAGTCTGCACCGGAATTTCGGGGTACGACGATCGAAAGATCAGCTCAGGAAGCGGTGGTCGGACCTGAAATTACGAGAACATGAGCAGTACAAAAAGATCCGGAGAGTGCTGCAAAAAAGTAAGTAGTTGTGCTGTGTTCCTATTCTTTTTGTGTTTATTACGTTCGTGCTGCTCCATGTGCTTTTAGGAACTGTTGTACAGTTTAAAATGGCAACTTTCATGTTCATGGGCACATTATTCGTTCGGATCACACATTGTTATTTCGGACGATAAAATACCATTGTTTAGGCCATATGCATTTGGCCACCATTTTGACGCCCTATACTTGTCTTCAAAGAATTGGGTTGTGTAGATGGGTTTGTTACTAGAATGAAATGCAAACTAGATTGTGTGTAAGGAGAGGACACTCAGCAGCTGTTTTCACATCTTGACACTGGAGCACTAGTGTGGGACACAAGAACACCATTTTTATTAGGGGGGCCACACAGGTGCTCCAGTGTATACTATAGGGGGGCTACATCTGTGAAGCTTTTACCAAACAGGTAAAGTATTGCAGCTTGACAAAGGACACTAAAAAAGCTACATCTTGGAACTCGGCTAAAATAGACAATTGTACCCCACTTCCAAGCAATGTTTCATCTTTATAGTTCTGACATCAAATATCTGTGTGCTAATTATCCCATTTTTGTTTTACATAGGGGAGAAAAAACTCAGAGGACACCCCTCATCCGAGGAGACCAGAGCCCCCCCCCCTCTGGAAGAAGGGGAAATCCACCCAACACAAGATGAGCAGGAGGATGAAGACGTGGTGGAAGTAGTTACCACAACAGGTGAGTGTCTGCGACCACAGGCTCCAATAAGAGATGGATGGCGGCATTTTTTTGAAAACTAATTTATTTTGGGTTCCTCTCTTTTTAGGTGATCGTGATGTTGTGGATCCAGATCCTTTCACATCCGAAAGTGCCCAGATCCTGATCGGGGAGATCATGGGGTGTAATTTACAATTGCAAATCATCAAGCAAAACATCAATGATGTTATTCCAAAATATAAAAACATCATTGATGTTTTGGGGCGAGTTTAAAGCCCCTCCAAATCACTTTCTTCTTTTGTGTGCTACAATGTGCGAAATGTTTTTGTGATTTTTCCCAAAGCCAAATTTGGAGGATGCACACAGTGTGTCAACATGTGCTATCTGCCATCACGGGAGATCAATGGACGCGTTTTGGGGGTGCAACCCCTTCCTCAATAATAAAGTAGCGGTGAGGAAGGGCTTTCTCCCCCAAAACACGTCCCTTGATCCCCCCTGATGGCAGATAGCACATGTTGACATTGTGAAATTTGTGTGCATCTTCCAAATTTGGCTTTTCCAGGGGTGATTTCCCCCCATCTGAACGCAATATCAAACACAGTTCATAAATACTCATCTGATATTGCCTTCAAGTTCTACCAAATGTGAACTTTGTAAGATCAAGATTTGTGTCTTTCTTGTGGGTTTTACACAGGCCTGTTTTCTATAAAATGCACATTTTGATTTTGGATAATGACACCACAAAAATTGTTATACAACAAACATGTTGTTTTGTCAGAAAAACCTTTGGTAAATGCACATCTGATTGTGCTGGTATTAAAAAGATTGTTCATCAAGAATGTGTGGATTATTGTCTCAACACTACAACACTTTTGGGGTGATGTAATTGTTGTTTTATGAGAAAATGGGGGTTATTTCCTAAGGGGAAATCCACTTTGCACTACAAGTGCAGTTTCAGTGCAGTTGCAAGTGCACTTGTAGTGAAAAGTGTCTTTGCATTTAGTAAATAACAGCCAACAGTGCTTTGTATAAGGTTACACAATCACGACATTTTCTGCACTCCACACATTTCTGTCAGGGTCAGCTAAAACAAACACAAGCAGTAAATGTCCACAAAGAAGAGCCTGGGGGGAGATGCCTGTCGAGAACTTCAGGTCCTGCAGACTTCTCCCTGTGGCCAAATACCGCAGGGTAGCGACCAGCCTCTGCTCCAGAGTGATGGCTTGCCTCATGCAGGTATCCTGCCTGCTGATATAGGGGGTCAGTGAAGCCAACAAACGGTGAAACACGGGGTCCGTCATCCTGAGAAAGTTCCTGAAATCATCAGGATTATTCTCACAGATCTCACGGAGCAAAGGCATATGACAGAACTGGTCACGCTGAAGCAACCAATTCTTGGTCCATGAACTCCCCCCCACCCTGTTCATGGACTGGACTTGTGTCAAGGTCAGGACCCCAACACCAAGCCCCCGCACAGCACGAACTGTACGAGGAGTACGCATACGAAACATGGCTAGAAAACGGTCGGCTGCTCAAAACGAAGTAACAGAACGCACTGAAGAACAGCAAGGCCTGTGAAGAGCGACCTGAAAAACAGCAACGAGCAGGCAAGATCACACAGAAAACTCTGATATGAACTGACTGCACGCACTGAAGAGCAGATACAAACCCACAAGCACAAACTGAACGGAAGAAAACGATCTGAAAGCCACGAGTCTGAAAAAGCGCGAATCGTCTCTCACCAAACTTTTAATAACACGAGATTGCCAAAAGGAGCCCAAAGGGTGCCACGCTTGGTTCTGAACAGGCCTTTTCTAGTCTCGTCGTACGTGGTGTACATCACCGCGTTCTTGGCGATCGGAAATTCCGACAACTTTGTGTGACCGTGTGTAGGCAAAACAAGTTTGAGCCAACATCCGTCGGAAAAAATCCTAGGATTTTGTTGTCGGAATGTCCGAACAAAGTCCGACCGTGTGTACGGGGCATTACAGTGGCCCGTCTCCAAACGTCCCTCTGTTCTTGCCCTACAGCCTATACAAGTCTCTTCAGTATTTAACACTTGAGTGTTGAATGTCTGTGTCTTCTCCTGCTGTGTGCAGTTTATTCCTCCATCACATTTATGGAGACACAGTGGTTGGAGGAAGGAACCTCGTAGCACAGTGGGGGACACAAGTATCCGACAGTTCGGAAAGTGTTGAATGCTGAAGGACCTGGTGGAGTGAGTCTGCGGGGATGGAGGGGAGGTGGGACACATAGCCCACTGGTGAGGTGAGTATAATACCTCTACTCTAACATGGAGCTGGCATTGGGGATTACAGAAGGTCCTGATAGGGTTGCTTTAACATACAGTGCCTTGCAAAAATATTCACCCCCTTGGCATTTTTCGTGTTTTGTTGCCTTACAACCTGGAATTAACATGGATTGTTTGAGGATTTGCATCATTTAATTTACAGAACCTGCCCACAACTTTGAAGATTTTTTTTTTCTTATTGTGAAGCAAACAACAATTAGGACAAAATAACAGAAAAAGTCAATGTGCATAACTATTCACCCCCCTAAAGTCAATACTTTGTAGAGCCACCTTTTGCGGCTATCACAGCTCCGAGTCACTTTGGATAAGTCTCTATGAGCTTGCCACATCTTACCACTGGGATTTTTGCCAATCCCTTCTTGCAAAACTGCTTCAGCTCCTTCAAGTTGGATGGTTTGCGCTTGTGAACAGCAATCTGTAAGTCTGACCACATATTTTCTATGGATTGAGGTCTGGGCTTTGACTAGGCCATTCCAACACATTTACATGTTTCCCCTTAAACCACTCAAGTGTTGCTTTAGCAGTTTGTTTGGGGTCATTGTCCTGCTGGAAGGTGAACCTCCATCCTAGCCTCAAATCACACACAGAGTGGTGCAGGTTTTGCTCAAGAATATCCCTGTATTGAGCACCATCCATCTTTCCTTCAACTCTGACCAGTTTCCCAGTCCCGACTTCTGAAAAACATCCCCACAGCATGATGCTGCCACCACCATGTTTCACTGTGGGGATGGTGTTCTTTGGGTGATGTGATGTGTTGGTTTTGCACCAGACATAGCGTTTTCTTTGGCCAAAAAGTTCAATTTTGGTCTCATCAGACCAGAGCACCTTCCTTCATACATTTTGGGAGTCTCCCACATGCCTTTTCGCAAACTCGAAACGTGCCATTTTGTTTTTTGCTGAAAGTAATGGCTTTCTTCTGGCCACTCTGCAATAAAGTCCAACTCTATGGAGCATACGGCTTATTGTCGTCCTATGTACAAATATTCCAGTCTCTGCTATGGAACTCTGCAGCTCCTCCAGGGTTACCATAGGTCTCTGTGCTGCCTCTCTGATGCCCTCCTTGCCCAGTCCGTGAGTTTTGGTGTGAGGCCATCTTTTGGCAGGTTGTAAGTCTTTCCAAATGTGGACCCAAGTCAAAATATTTTTAATTGAATTTGTCGGTACTTCAGGTAATCGTGCAGGAAAATCTATGATAATTTGCATTACTACTGTTCCTGTAGTTGGTATCCTGTGACCCTATAAACACTGTACAATCAGTACCTTTGCGTCGTTATAGGAAATCTCTGATGGCACATTTGTTAAACGCAGCCCAGGCTTGCATTCCTAATTTTTGGAAGCAAATCACCCACTTTAAGTAACTGGTTTGCCAGACCGAACAAAATTAGATCAATGGAAAGTCTGATAGCCTCACGCTATAACAATTCAGGGAGACATGGATGCTGTGGATGGCGTCGACACGCTATTTGGCTCCTCATATCCCTTACATCGATCGGCTGAGACCTGACCTGCAATGTCTCTAGGTACCATTTGCTCTTCCCAAGGGTAGGGACCGGGAGCAGTTGGATTTCTCCACCCCTCCCACTTTCCCTCACATTTTTGCCCCCCCCCCCTTTTTTTTCTTCTTTTTTTCTCCAGTCCTGCCTTACAGCTTATTTGTTGTAATTGTTCCCTCATAGAGTTGGAAACGGAACCCCCCAACCTATTTTGTTTACCTACACACTTCATTGCTATAAGGGAGAGAGACATTTTACTAGACACGCACCATATTGTGATAATGTGCTGCATAGATATTATGTGTAGCACTACCTCCGTAAGGGAAAAAGACCAGGGGCTTCAGCCCGGAGGTAAAGCCAGGGGGTGCGGCAGGTGGGGAGGGGGATAGGCTCACTTGCTTGACCTACCTGAAACATACACCACCCTACCTGGCACATACACTGACCTACCTGACATACAATGACCTATCTGACACATACACTGACCTACCTGACATACACTGACCTATCTGACATACACTGACCTACCTGACATACACTGACATACCTGACATACACTGACCTACCTGACACATACACTTACCTATCTGACACATACACTGACCTACCTGGTATACACTGATCTACCTGACATACACTGACCTACCTGACGTCTATGGGACTCGAACGTTCGAAATCAAAAGTGCTCATTTTAAAGGCTAATTTGCATGGTATTGTCCTAAAAAGGGTTTGGGGACCCGGGTCCTACCCCAGGGGACATGTATCAATGCAAAAAAAACTTTTAAAAACGGCCGTTTTTTCGGGAGCAGTGATTTTAATGATGCTTAAAGTAAAAAAAAAAAAGTGAAATATTCCTTTAAATATCGTACCTGGGGGGTGTCTATAGTATGCCTGTAAAGTGACGCGTGTTTCCCATGTTTAGAACAGTCCCTGCACCAAATGTCATTTTTAAAGGAAAAAATCTCATTTAAAACTGCTTGCGGGTTTAATGTCATGTCGGGTCATGGCAATATGGATGAAAATCAGTGAGACAAACGGCATGGGTACCCCCCAGTCCATTACCAGGCCCTTTGGGTCTTGTATGGATATTAAGGGGAACCCCGCACCCAAATTAAAATAAGGAAAGGTGTGGGGCCACCAGGCCCTATATACTCTGAACAGCAGTATACAGGCGGTGCAAACAAGACAGGGACTGTAGGTTTGTTGTTAAGTAGAATCTCTTTGTAACTTTGAACATTTTTAACGTGTTTAGCTCCAGCCAAAAAATCTTTTCTAAGCTTTTTGGAAAACATAGGGAAGGGTTATCACCCCTGTGACATTTGTTTTGCTGTCTTTCCTCCTCTTCAGAAGATTTCACCTCACTTTTTTGTCCCAATGAAAAATGTTTTTTGAAAATTTGGGTTTTTTTGTGGAACAAGGATTGGAAAGCATCAGTGGAAAGGAGAAATTGTTTTCCCATATTAACTCTTACAGGAGAGAATTTCCCTTCCTAGGGGTAGATTTCATCTCACTTCCTGTTGTCTCCTTCCGTTTGCAAGTAGGAGTCGTTTGTAAGTTAGATGTTTGAAAGTAGGGTCCTGCCCTATATACTCAGCAGAAATTTGGGCCTTAGGTGTTGCTGTGGCCACAACACTGTAAGCCCTCACAGGGCCCTGCTGTGAAATATTAGATCAAGAATTGTAATTACATGCCCCTGTTGAACAGGAGCTGAAAAATTAGGCCTTAGGCACTGGTGCTGGTGCAACAACACTGCAACCCCTCACAGACACTCTAGTTGGAACGCAGGAACGAGCCCTGCTGCAAAGTATTGCTTCAAAAATTGTAATTACACGCCCCTGTTAGACAGGGGCAGAAAAATTGGGCCTTAGGCACTGGTGCTGGTGCCACAACACTGCAACCCCTCACAGACACTCTAGTTGGAATGCAGGAACGAGCCCTGCTGCAAAGTATTACATCAAAAATTGTAATTACACGCCCCTGTTAAACAGGGGCTGAAAAATTGTGCCTTAGGCACTGGTGGTGGCGCCCAGAACCAAAAATGTTCTTACAAGCTATCAGCGTGATGATTGAGGAGGAAGAGGATAATTACTCAGGGATAGTCACTCAGCATCAGCATAGGCAGTCTTTGAAGGGATCTGAGATTTCAAAAAAAATTATTCGGTTACATCAGCATCAGGTGCTTGGTAGCTGGTGGTGATCCAAGACTCATTCATTTTTATGAAGGTCAGCCGATCGACCGAGTCGGTGGACAGACGCACCCTGTGATCGGTTACCACGCCTCCAGCAGCACTGAATGTGCGTTCCGAAAGAACGCTGGATGCAGGACAGGCCAGTAGCTCAATTGCATACTGTGCAAGCTCTGGCCAGTGATCCATCCTCAAGACTCAGTAACCCAGAGGATTTTCGGTGGGAAAGGTGTCCAAGTCTGATCTTGCCCCTAGGTATTCCTGCACCATGTAAAACAGACGCTGGCGATGGTTGCTGGAACCGATCATACCTTGGGGCTGCGGACCAAAAAATTGTCTGAACGCATCGGTCAGACGGCCACCTTCTCCACCGCTCCTTCTTTGACTGACCGAAGCCTCAGCAACACGTTGTCCAGAAACAGGAGTTTGTAACCTCCCAGTCTCTGGGAACGCGTTGCACAGACCTTTCTGCAAGGCCTCCCGAAGATGTTTCATCCTCTGCTCCCTCTGCGATGGCAAGATAAGGTCCGCAACCTTACCCTTGTAACGTGGATCAAGGAGGGTTGCCAGCCAGTATTGGTCCTTCTCCTTGATACCACGAATACGAGGATCCTTACGCAGGCTTTGCAGGATCAGGGAGGCCATGCAGCGTAGGTTTGCTGAGGCATTCGGTCCGGAGTCCTCTGGGTCACTAAGAACGACATGGTCCGCAGCCACCTCCTCCCAGCCACGTACAAGTCCATGTGTTTCTTGGGACTGATCCCTTAAAGACTGCTGCTGATGCTGAGTGCCAGGCTCCACCTCCATACTGACACAATCTTCCTCCTCCTCCTCTTCCTCCTCGTCCTCTTCCTGTGTGATCGGCGGGCATGCAGGAACACTGTCTGGATAAAGGGGGCCTTGAGAGCTAAGGAAGTCCTCCTCTTCCTGCCTCTGTTCTGCCTCAAGTGCCCTGTCCATTATTCCACGCAGCGTATGCTCCAACAGGTGGACAAGGGGGACAGTGTCACTGATGCATGCACTGTCACTGCTCACCATCCTCGTGGCCTCCTCGAATGGTGACAGGACAGTGCATGCATCCCTGATCATGGCCCACTGGCGTGGGGAAAAAAAAACAAGCTCCCCTGACCCTGTCCTGGTGCCATAGTCGCACAGGTACTCATTGATGGCCCTCTGCTGCGTGTGCAGCCGCTGCAGCATGGCCAACGTTGAGTTCCACCTGGTGGGCATGTCACAGATTAGGCGGTTCTTGGGCAGGTTAAACTCCTTTTGGAGGTCCGTCAGCCGAGCACTGGCATTATATGACCGGCGGAAATGCACACAGACTTTCCTGGCCTGCCTCAGGACATCCTGTAAGCCCGGGTACCTGCCCAAGAACCGCTGCACCACCAAGTTAAGGACGTGAGCCAAACAGGGCACATGGGTCATTTGTCCCTGTCGGAGGGCAGAGAGGAGGTTGGTGCCATTGTCGCAAACCACCATTCCTGCCTTAAGTTGGCGTGGCGTCAACCACCTCTGAACCTGCCCCTGCAGAGCTGACAGAACCTCTGCCCCAGTGTGGCTCCTGTCCCCCAAGCACACCAGCTCAAGCACCGCATGGCATCTTTTGGCCTGCGTACTTGCGTAGCCCCTTGAACGCCTACGGAGCACCGCTAGTTCCGAGGAAGAGGCCATGGAGGAAGAAGAAGAGGAGGGGGTGGAGGAGAGAAGTGTGTCACAATCAGCATTTTGGAGGCGTGGTGGCGGAACAACCTCCAACACTACTGCACCTTGTCCTGCATCCTTCCCAGCTGCCAGCAGAGTCACCCAATGCGCCGTGAAACTTAGGTAACGTCCCTGTCCATGCCTGCTGGACCATGAGTCAGCGGTAATATGCACCTTACCGCTGACCGCCCTGTCCAGCGAGGCATGGACATTGCCTTCCACATGCCGGTAGAGAGCCGGAATCGCCTTCCGTGAGAAAAAGTGGTGTTTGGGTACCTGCCACTGAGGAACCGCACATTCCACAAACTCACGGAAGGGGGCAGAGTCTACCAACTGAAAAGGCAGCAGTTGAAGTGCTAGCAATTTTGCCAAGCTAGCATTCAACCGCTGGGCATGTGGATGGCTGGGAGCAAACTTCTTTCGGCGGTGCAGCAGCTGGGGCAGGGAAATTTGCCTGGTACAATCTGACGTTGGTGTACCAAAAGCAGATTGCCCACAAGTACTTGGCTGTGACACACCTAATTCTACACCTTCATTCCTCTCACTGCAGGTCTCAGAGAGGACTGAAGGTCTAGTGGGGTTGGAAATCTCAGCTGATGAGGAGCAAGGAGAGATCCTCTTTGTTCTTTGGTGTGGGTCTTTTAGATACGCTTGCCAACGAACTGCATGGCAGGTCAACATATGTCTGGTCAAGCATGTGGTACCCAAGCGGGAGATGTTTTGGCCACGCGAGATACGCTTGAGACATATGTTGCAAATAGCAGCGGTGCGATCTGATGCACTCGTCTCAAAAAAGGCCCACACCAAAGAACTTTTTGAATAACGCGCAGAGACTGCAGCGCCCTGCACATGTGGAGCTTTGGGGTGTGATGCAGTCAATGTGCTGCCCTTAGGCTGGCCCCTGGAGGGCATCCTGCCTCGTTGGTGATGTGCCGCCGCCTCCTCCTCCTCCTCCTCCTCCTCTCTCCTATCAGGCACCCACGTTGAGTCAGTGACCTCATCATCCCCTCCCTCCTCATCACTGGAGCAAACCTGGCAGTATGCTGCAGCAGGGGGAGCATGACTGCCAGATTGCTGTCCTTCTTGGGCACCCCCTCTGTCCGTGCTCATGTTACTGCCTTCATCGAGCTCAGTATCGTCATCAGAACCTTCCAAACGCTGGGCATCCTCCTGGAGCATGTACCCAACACTGTGGTCAAACAGTTCGAGGGAATCCTCATGAGGACATGGTGGAGCTAGGGAAGGAGTCACTGATGACATTGAGCTGAGGGAAGAGGCCGCTGCTTTGCCAGACAAAGCACCCTGGGCATGGGTGAGAGAGGATGAGGAGGATGAGGACGGCTTGGTCATCCACTCGACCAAGTCTTCCGCATGTTGCGGCTCAACACGGCCAGCTGCCGAAAAAAAGGCCAAGCGTGTCCCATGGCCACGTGCTGATGAGGATGCACCGTCTCCACGACCAGCACTAGACACAGAGCCTGCTTGCCCTCTCTTATTGGCTTGTGACTGTCTGCCTCTCCTTCTTGGCCTTCCAGACATACTAATGGCCTGTAGCTGCACTAAGCTGGGATAGAACACCTGTAATTTTCTTCAGGTAGCTTTATATACTGTAACCAGACAAGCCTGCCTGTCAGTAGGAAGATAACAGGAACGGATCTAGCTGAACACTGTGAGCAGGACGCACTGTACTAAATGTAAATAGTCTAGCTGCCTGACCGTGGTACTAATAGGATCAAATAGAACACCTGTAATTTTCTTCAGGTAGCTTTATATACTGTAACCAGACAAGCCTGCCTGTCAGTAGGAAGATAACAGGAACGGATCTAGCTGAACACTGTGAGCAGGACGTACTGTACTAAATGTAAATAGTCTAGCTGCCTGACCGTGGTACTAATAGGATCAAATAGAACACCTGTAATTTTCTTCAGGTAGCTTTATATACTGTAACCAGACAAGCCTGCCTGTCAGTAGGAAGATAACAGGAACGGATCTAGCTGAACACTGTGAGCAGGACGCACTGTACTAAATGTAAATAGTCTAGCTGCCTGACCGTGGTACTAATAGGATCAAATAGAACACCTGTAATTTTCTTCAGGTAGCTTTATATACTGTAACCAGACAAGCCTGCCTGTCAGTAGGAAGATAACAGGAACGGATCTAGCTGAACACTGTGAGCAGGACGCACTGCACTAAATGTAAATAGTCTAGAAGATAACAGGAACGGATCTAGCTGAACACTGTGAGCAGGACGCACTGCACTAAATGTAAATAGCAGGAACGGCTCTAGCTGAACACTGTGAGCAGGACGCACTGCACTAAATGTAAATAGCAGGAACGGATCTAGCTGAACACAGTGAGCAGGACGCACTGCACTAAATGTAAATAGCAGGAACGGATCTAGCTGAACACTGTGAGCAGGACGCACTGCACTAAATGTAAATAGCAGGAACGGATCTAGCTGAACACTGTGAGCAGGACGCACTGTACTAAATGTAAATAGTCTAGCTGCCTGACCGTGGTACTAATAGGATCAAATAGAACACCTGTAATTTTCTTCAGGTAGCTTTATATACTGTAACCAGACAAGCCTGCCTGTCAGTAGGAAGATAACAGGAACGGATCTAGCTGAACACTGTGAGCAGGACGCACTGCACTAAATGTAAATAGCAGGAACGGATCTAGCTGAACACTGTGAGCAGGACGCACTGCACTAAATGTAAATAGCAGGAACGGATCTAGCTGAACACTGTGAGCAGGACGCACTGCACTAAATGTAAATAGCAGGAACGGATCTAGCTGAACACTGTGAGCAGGACGCACTGTACTAAATGTAAATAGTCTAGCTGCCTGACCGTGGTACTAATAGGATCAAATAGAACACCTGTAATTTTCTTCAGGTAGCTTTATATACTGTAACCAGACAAGCCTGCCTGTCAGTAGGAAGATAACAGGAACGGATCTAGCTGAACACTGTGAGCAGGACGCACTGCACTAAATGTAAATAGCAGGAACGGATCTAGCTGAACACTGTGAGCAGGACGCACTGCACTAAATGTAAATTGCAGGAACGGATCTAGCTGAACACTGTGAGCAGGACGCACTGCACTAAATGTAAATAGCAGGAACGGATCTAGCTGAACACTGTGAGCAGGACGCACTGCACTAAATGTAAATAGCAGGAACGGATCTAGCTGAACACTGTGAGCAGGACGCACTGTACTAAATGTAAATAGTCTAGCTGCCTGACCGTGGTACTAATAGGATCAAATAGAACACCTGTAATTTTCTTCAGGTAGCTTTATATACTGTAACCAGACAAGCCTGCCTGTCAGTAGGAAGATAACAGGAACGGATCTAGCTGAACACTGTGAGCAGGACGCACTGCACTAAATGTAAATAGTCTAGCTGCCTGACCGTGGTACTAATAGGATCAAATAGAACACCTGTAATTTTCTTCAGGTAGCTTTATATACTGTAACCAGACAAGCCTGCCTGTCAGTAGGAAGATAACAGGAACGGATCTAGCTGAACACTGTGAGCAGGACGCACTGCACTAAATGTAAATAGTCTAGAAGATAACAGGAACGGATCTAGCTGAACACTGTGAGCAGGACGCACTGCACTAAATGTAAATAGCAGGAACGGATCTAGCTGAACACTGTGAGCAGGACGCACTGCACTAAATGTAAATAGCAGGAACGGATCTAGCTGAACACTGTGAGCAGGACGCACTGCACTAAATGTAAATAGCAGGAACGGCTCTAGCTGAACACTGTGAGCAGGACGCACTGCACTAAATGTAAATAGCAGGAACGGATCTAGCTGAACACTGTGAGCAGGACGCACTGCACTAAATGTAAATTGCAGGAACGGATCTAGCTGAACACTGTGAGCAGGACGCACTGCACTAAATGTAAATAGCAGGAACAGATCTAGCTGAACACTGTGAGCAGGACGCACTGCACTAAATGTAAATAGCAGGAACGGATCTAGCTGAACACTGTGAGCAGGACGCACTGCATTAAATGTAAATAGTCTAGATAGAAGATAACAGGAACGGATCTAGCCAAACTGAATACAGTGTATATATATATATGCAACACCTGGGATGCATATATATACACAATACACTGTAAGTGCAGCTAACTGACTGACTGTTCTGCCTAATCTATCTAACTCAAATCAAATGACACTGTCTCTCTCTCTCTCTATCTCTCAGCACACCGGAACACACACTACACAGGGCCGCCGTGCAGGCGGCCTTATATAGTGTGGGGTGTGTACTAAATCCCCTGAGCCATAATTGGCCAAAGCCACCCTGGCTTTGGCCAATTACAGCTCTCTCTACTGACGGCGCTGTGATTGGCCAAGCATGCGGGTCATAGTGCATGCTTGGCCAATCATCAGCCAGCAATGCACTGCGATGCCGCAGTGAATTATGGGCCGTGACGCGCCACACGAATTTAGCGCGAACGGCCCATAAAGTTCGGAATTCGGCGAACGGGCGAACAGCCGATGTTCGAGTCGAACATGGGTTCGACTCGAACACGAAGCTCATCCCTATCCAGCAGCCTCAGATACATCTGAATGAGAGGTGCTGACTGCGAAGGGGTGAGTGAGCTCACCATCCATCCCTGTCTATGACTGAAATCTCTCCCCTTCTCTCTCCTGCCTCTGAGTGAGTACACTAAGGTAAATCAGGGTTCTCAGAGCACCCCTTACATCAGATTTCCCCTTTACACCAGAGGCCACAGTGTTCCCCCTACATCAGAGTCTTCTCTGTACATCAGAGTTATCAGTGTTCCCCCTTAAATCAGGGTTCCCAGAGCATCCCTTATGTTAGAGTCCCCAGAGTTCTCCCTTACATCAGAGTCTGCAGAGTCCCCCCTTACAGTGTAAGGGAACTCTGCGAGTTCAGATGTAAAAGGGGAACTCTTGTTATTAACTTCATATGATTAGAAATGTTATTTAATAGCAAAATATATGTATAGTTTATACTATAAAAAAATTGCTGTGCGCCGCTAAAGTGTTCGGGTTTGACTTGAAGAAAAGGTGGTTATGACATCCACTGACCTACCTGACAAACACTGACCTACCTGACACATACACTGACCTACCTGACATACACTGACCTACCTGATGGCACATCAGCACACGTCAGACTTCAGGTGACCTCTGATCTTCTGACACATCCATTTATAATTTGTCACAGGCAGTAAATGTTTAAAATGGTTATATCAGTATAATTATATAGTTCAGACTTTTCTTTACATGTCTATTACAAATTTCAGCTCTTATTTTATAACCGGCATTCAATCCCTGAAAAAGAATTTTCATATCCCTGCACAGTTTTCCTCTAGGTGGGACTTTAAAGGGGGCAGTGAACAGCTACAAGGTCACACAGGTTTATAAAAGTATATAAAGCTTTTAATTGTTTAGAGTTAAAAGAATGGTCACATATATATACAGTACATGAAAATAAGCTGGATGCTAATACAGAATTTATACAATTGATAAAACAGTTGACAACCACAATTAATCTGTTACAATGAGGACAACAGAAATACCCGACGCATTTCAAGTCTGTGATATACTTTCTCTTCTTCAGAGGTGTGCGGTTACAACAGGACGTATATACATCTACAATTGATAAAAAGAGTATGTATAAATAGGAGTACATATAATGCAACATCATAATGGACATGCATAGTATCACAACATTCCTTGTCATTTATCACAACTGCACTAACCATGCAAATTGTATAAGTTTTCAAGGTATCTTGCTTCCGAATAAAAGGGAGATACTAAAAACATGCTGCGGTTATGAACCCAACCAGTTCCAGTCCAGCGAGAAGGGGACACTGTCCAAGACGCATCTGAGCCAAAATATAGTCCCTCGCAAAGGGCGCCCTGGTATAGCCCACTGGGGTCCCCCTCGTGTGTCCTGGAGCGACAATAGTCGCTATGAAGGGAAAGAAAGAGAGTTGTTGGTCTAGTGTATAAGCCAAGCTCAATATAAAACACAGCTCGGAATATAATGTATACAGATGAGTGACAGGTATATATAGAAAATAGTTATAACATATATGACATATGTATGACAATATATAGTATATCTGTATATATTAGTACATACATACCTGCCCAGCCACTTGCATGAAACTCAGATGAAAAAAGAGAAGGACCTGATGAGGTTAACCAGTCCACACCGTTCGTCAAAGGGCTCTAGTACATTCCCAGATGACCAAGCAGATAGCCTGCAATCTAATATGGAAACAGTAAAGAGCAAGGTAAAAATACAGAAGGTAAAAAGTGAAATTTAAGAATTACCGGGGGGGGGGGGGGGGGGGGGAGTGTTCTATCAAAAAGATCCCCTCTGGGTAGGTAAGTGATTGGATCAACAGTTTCTTTAAAAGCTGGATGTCAGAAAACAAAATTTACCTGAGGTGTGGCTGGAGAATACAATGGTCCTACGTCTCTCTGCCCATACAGCATGAGAGAGTGGCTGGACTGACGCCATGCTTTGTACATGTAAGTCATGGAAGTAAGGGCCTTGGATCAATCATGCGCACATGCATAAAGAGGCGCGGGGCTTACTGGGCACCCCGAGAGGATGGCGTGCGAAAGGCACCTCCAAACATGCCACCACAATCGTGAAGGGAGCGTCCGGCATAGTGAAACCTCGGACGTGACGTCATTGGTACCGGCCACAACTGCTGGACGTAGCGTGGAGGTGACGCCGTCCCATGTCAACCTCCCGTGATGCACAAACAGGAGCGTGGTCACCTGGCTCCAGTGAAGACAGAGGCCGTACACATCAAACGACATTAACACAGAGCGAGCAGGGATCTCCCAGTGCCCAGCACGGCCACAGGGTCATTCCCGCCTCCTCCTGGACCCAACAGTACCTATGATGGACGTCACACGTCCTGCGGTCCCGGCTTTGGACCAGCATGACGTCCATCATAGGAGCCGGGTCCCAGAGGCGGGACTTTTTGTACGTCACTCGGCCGTGCTGGATAAGCGGGAGATTGTTCCCTGTTGCCTGTGTAAATGGCTCGGGGCTAATAATGCATTTAGGAATATCGAGACCCGGGGCTTTTTGGGGGCATACTCAGGGCTCCAGCCCCCGTCAGCCCCCCTCCCGACACCACTGGCTGCTGGTAACTGGACCCCCAAATCCTGCACAGCCAGGCAACATGCATTTTCCACTTGCATTCAGACACAAGAAGTCAGTCCCTTGGCTTCTTTTTGTTGATTTTATTATGGGATAACAACTTGGATAAGGTGAAGGGATTTATGGGATGCCCAGCAGATGATGAACACAGCAAACCTTGGGGACAATCTTCCTCTCTCCATACGAAAATCCTGAACTGCTTCTTTATGTACAAAACACCGTCCTTTGTAAATTATGAGCAAAAGTCCATTACAGACTAGGAGATAACTGTTTGCAGGAATATATCCCCTCCTTCTGTAGAACTGATCCCAGCTCCAACTACTAAGCAGGTCCTACCAGCCCTCCTGGCTGCTCTGGAGATCTCTCAGGGTAAGGATGAAGGGGTTAAGCACACCGCTGTCCCTCCAGAAAGCTGACTACATATGGCAGTCTTTCCCCTTGTAAAGTCCCTGAGTATGCTGGAGTACTGACACTGTCCTTTCTTGATCCCACTGCTCCCGGATGTGGTCCCAGTCAAACTGCACTGCTGAAGGGATCCTTCCTGAGCCAGCCTGAGCCTCCAGACTGTGGGTAGGGCCCCCCTAGACCTAGAGGGCCCTCCATTCCACCGACAGTCTCCTCAGCACTCCACCCATCTCCATCTTCCACCCGACTCCCCTCCTGTCATGACTCATCCATACTGTATATAAGGGCTGGCTCAGACACCATGCCAGGCCCACGGCCTGAGGATTGGCTAAGTTCCCCTAAGTATGCAGATCAACCCCTCTGGCCTCCAGCTTTTAGAAATTTCTCCAAACATTCAGAACCATGGGGAGGCACCAGAGACCTGCCTGTATGAGTTATCCAGCCTGACCTGCAGTAAACTCTTGACCCAGATTCAAGACCCATCACTTAGACCAGGGATATGCAATTAGCGGACCTCTAGCTGTTGCAGAACTACAATTCCCATGAGGCATTGGAAGACTCTGACAGCCACAAGCATGACACCCAGAGGCAGAGGCATGATGGGACTTGTAGTTTTGCAACAGCTAGAAGTCCGCTAATTGCATATCCCTGACTTAGACCATTGATGTTTCTTGCTTACTGTCTATTGGGGGGTTACTTCTTATCTCTGGAACTATATGTTATATGTTTTTTCTGTAACTTTATGGTAATGCCTTTTTTCTTGTTCCTCTATCTTGGAACTTACTGTGTACATGCATGATGTCATAAATAGTTAAAAAGAAAAAAAAATGTACAATCACAATATATCTGATCCTCAGCATTATACATATTTGCAGGGAAGCTGTAATTCTTCCTGGGCCTTCGCTGCAACAGGCGCTCTGGAATGCCAGATGAAGCTGAAGACAGGAAAGTTGCAGTCACTGAGCGAACAGGAGCTTGTGGATTGCAATTGGCCCTTTAGAAACTGTGGATGCGATAGAGGATATTATGAAAGGGCTTTTGATTACATCATTAAATATGGACTTGCACTGGAATCCTCATACCCATACCAAGCAAAGGTAATAAAACACAGTCCTGAGATACTATCCTCTTCTCACTGACACCAACGATAAGGCACCATTGATTTCACTGACTTAAACATTTAAGAACGAACACCAACGATGGGGCACTATTCCTCCAAGTGACACCAATGATGGGACACTATTTCTCCCCGTAATAAACAATGATGGGACACTATCTCTCCCACTGACACCAATGATGGGGCACTATTCTTCCCACTGACACCAACAATAGGGATATATTCCTCCCAAAGAGACCAACGATGGGGCACCATTTCTCCAACTTACACTAACGATGGTACACGATTTCTTTCACTGACAACAATGATGGGGCACTATTCCTCCCACTGACACCAGTAATGGGGCACTATTTCTTCCACTGATACCATTGAGGGAGTATTTTTCCTTCCACTGACACCAATGATATGGCACTATTCCTCCCACTGACACCAATGATGGGGCACTATTCCTCCCACTGACACCAATGATGGGGCACTATTCCTCCCTCTGACACCAATGATGGGGCACTATTCCCCCCCACTGACATCAATGATGGGGCACTATTCCCCCCCACTGACACCAATGATGGGGCACTATTTCCCCCCCACTGACACCAATGATGGGGCACTATTCCCCCCCCCACTGACACCAATGATGGGGCACTAATCCTCCAATTGATACCAATGATGGGGCGCTATTCCCCCGCTGACACCAATCATGGGGCACTATTCTTCCCATTGATAACAATGATGGGGCTTTATTACTTCCACTGGCACCAACAATGGGGCTATATTCCTCCCAGAGACACCAACGATGGGGCACTATCCCCCCCACTGACACCAACGATGGGGCACCATTCCTCCAACTTACACTAACAATGGTACATAATTCCTTTCACTGACACCAGTAATGGGGCACTATTTCTTCCTCTGATACCAATGAGTGGGTATTTTTCCTTCCACTGACACCAATAATGGGCCACTATTCCTCCCACTGATACCAATGATGGGGCATTATTCCTTCCACAAGACACCAATGACGGGGCACTATTCCTTCCACGAGACACCAATGACGGGGCACTATTCCTCCCACTGACACCAATGATGGGGCACTATTCCTCCCACTGATACCAATGATGGGGCATTATTCCTTCTACTGACACCAATGACGGGCACTATGTAATTTACTTACTGCCACTGACCACCAAGTTTGATACATTGTCTACTCCCTTGGATTCTGGGGCATTTTCTACTCCCTCTGGCCATAATTTACTGTGAAGGACAGAAAACAGGCCCTTTATTTAGAAAGTTTGAAGCCCCTGCTCTAACTAGTATCACAGGCTGTATTGTACTGAGATTAGTTCAGTAACACTTACAGGTCTTGTTCCACCCTAGCATGTGACTGGGCAGTAAAAGGAGAAGCAGCTCATCTTTTAGTCACTTTGCTCTCTCCTTCTATCATCATGCTTCTTGTACTGCAGCACATCTGATTGGCTCCTTGTGCTGCTTCTCTGACCCCCATCTGAACTGCTATACAGGGACTACATGAGGCTGATACATAGCATTGATTTATATTGGGATTTATTAAATTTATACATTTAATAAAAAAACATACATTTATTGATATATTAATGAGTGCAGAGCTGAAATAATTTGTGTCTTTTATATATTCCTGGAGTTCAACTTTAATTGGTTGACATGGGCAATAAGTTATCAGACTTCAGACCATGAATCCTGTACTTAATAGTATTTCTTTTATCCATTCACTAGGACGGCAACTGCATCTCTGCTCCTAGAGCTGCTAATTGCAAGAGATATGAGAAAATACCATCTGGGGATGAACGGTTACTTCAACAAGCTGTGGCAATCAAGGGACCCGTGTGTGTTGCACTAAATACTTCTCTACAGTCCTTCATCTCATACAAAAACGGTGCGTATGATGTATTTGTACCCAATGCACAAGTCAGATCTAGAGTCCTATTTAATAACACTGATCTTTCAGCAGGCAGTAATGCTTACCACCAGAGGTGTCGCTAGAGGGTGGCCCATAGCCCCGAGTCTCTTTGCGGCAGGGTTCCTGCCCAACCAGCGGGCCGCGGCTGTGGCGGGTTGCATTAGAGGCGGATGAGAGGAGAGAAGCAAGCGGGCGGACGAGCAGAGATGACATCCTCTCTCTCACCCGCTCCACATCAGCGCTCTTCCACCCTCACAGCCAGGCCTCTTCAATGTGGGAGGGATGTGCGGTGGGGAGCAGAGAAATGACATCATCACTCACTGCCCACCACACATCACCGCTCTTCCGCCCTCACAGCCGGGCCTCTTCAATGTGGGAGGGATGTGCGGTGGGGAGCAGAGAAATGACATCATCACTCACTGCCCGCCACACATCAGCGCTCTTCTGCCCTCACAGCGCAGGTGCTCATTTTGTCAGAACACGGGCCTCATCAATGTCGGAGGTGCGGCGGGGAGCAGAGAAATGACATCATCTCTCATTGCCCGCCCTGCATCTCCACTCTCCTGCCCTCACTAAATGGACCAGTGCTGCCAGCCTGCTACCAATGCAGCGACAATGCACATTTGGTGGCACTGGCTGGCATGGCAAATGACAACCCACATCTGGTGGCAGGTGACATGGCAAGTGACAATCTGCAAATGGTGACAGGTGACGTGGCAAGTGACAATCTGCAAATGGTGACAGGTGACGTGGCAAGTGACAATCCGCATCAGGTGGCAGGTGACGTGGCAAGCAATCCGTAGTGGATTACTTTTCAGAGGGTGCTGTAGCAGCAGCTGGCTACTGCCACCTCCTGCTGTCTGTTTTTTTTTTTTCCCTTTGAACTGTTTTTTAATTTAATGTCAAATGGCATTTGTACATTGTGACACCGTGTTACAACTGGTGAGCCAAGTGTTTGGCGTGCAGTTGTGGTGCAGCCCCACTGATCTCATCGGGCGAGATTTATAGGTGGTGCTGCCCAACTTAAATTGCTTTGGTTCACTGAAACAGCATGTATACAGCCCTATGGGGCTGCAATGTTAGAATTCTGGGGGAGGGGGGGCTTTGGGGCAGTAAAACCGCAGCTCAGCCGCCTGTTTTTATCAACCCCACCAATCCCCAGTGTGAAAGAGCCCTAATGTTCATATCACTTAGATCCTGTACTTATGGTTACCATGGATTTCTGAGTTTTTTGGCTGGGTGCTTCAGCCATGCTTGCCCATTGATCTTCACCCTTCAGGCTACTTCTCGCCTGTCCCCTGTCACCACAAACCCCAGGACAGACTCTCCATCTGCTGGGTGATCTTCTGACTGTTTTGGATTGGTTAAACTTTGATTGCCATGATTAGTTACACCCTGTCAGAAACATCAAACTCCTGATGAAGTCAAATTTGTTTTAACCACTTCAGCCCCGGAAGGATTTACCCCCTTCCTGACCAGAGCACTTTTTACAATTTGGCACTGCGTCGCTTTAACTGCTAATTGCGCGGTCATGCAATGCTGTACCCAAACGAAATTTGCATCCATTTCTTCCCACAAATAGAGCTTTCTTTTGATGGTATTTGATCACCTCTGCGGTTTTTATTTTTTGCGCTATAAACGGAGAAAGACTGAAACTTTTGAAAAAAAATGATATTTTCAACTTTTTGTTATAAAAAAATCCAATAAACTCAATTTTAGTCATACATTTAGGCCAAAATGTATTCAGCCACATGTCTTTGGTAAAAAAAAAAGTCAATAAGCATATATTTATTGGTTTGCGCAAAAGTTATAGCGTCTACAAACTAGGGTACATTTTCTGGAATTTACACAGCTTTTAGTTTATGACTGCCTATGTCATTTCTTGAGGTGGTAAAATGGCAGGGCAGTACAACCCCCCCCCCCCCCCCCAATGACCCCATTTTGGAAAGAAGACACCCCAAGGAAATTGCTGAGAGGCATGTTGAGCCCATTGAATATTTTATTTTTTTGTCCCAAGTGATTGAATAATGACAAAAAAAAAAAAAAGTTGTCACTAAATGATATATTGCTCACATATGCCATGGTTATATGCCTAATTACACCCCAAAATACATTCTGCTGCTTCTCCTGAGTCCATGGAATATTTTATATTGTGACACAAGTTGCGGGAAAAAGACAATTTTTTTTTTTTTTTTGCACAAAGTTGTCACAAAAAGATATATTGCTCAAACATGCCATGGGAATATGTGAAATTACACCCCAAAATACATTCTGTTGCTTCTCCTGAGTACGGGGATACCACATGTGTGAGACTTTTTGGGAGCCTAGCCGCGTACGGGACCCCGAAAACCGAGCACCGCCTTCAGGATTTCTAAGGGCGTAAATTTTTGATTTCACTCTTCACTACCTATCACAGTTTTGAAGGCCATAAAATGCTAATATGGCACAACCCCCCCCCCCCCCCAAATGACCCCATTTTGGAAAGTAGACACCCCAAGCTATTTGCTGAGAGGCATGTTGAGTCCATGGAATATTTTATATTTTACCACAAGTTGCGGGAAAATTACAAACTTTTTTTTTTTTTGCACAAAGTTGTCACTAAATGATATATTGCTCACACAGGCCATGGGCATATGTGGAATTGCACCCCAAAATACATTCAGCTGCTTCTCCTGGGTATGGGGATACCACATGTGTGGGACTAGCCTAGCCGCGTACTGGGCCCCGAAAACCAATCACCGCCTTCAGGATTTCTAAGGGCATAAATTTCTGATTTCACTCCTCACTACCTATCATAGTTTTGAAGGCCAAAAATGCTAAGATGGCACAAAACCCCCCCAAATGACCCCATTTTGGAAAGTAGACATCCAAAGCTATTTGCTGAGAGGCATGGTGAGTATTTTGCAGCTCTCATTTGTTTTTGAAAATGAAGAAAGAAAAAACTTTGTGACAAAAAGCAAGGTCTGCAAAAATACTCACCATACCTCTCAGCAAATAGCTTTGGATGTCTACTTTCCAAAATGGGGTCATTTGGGGGGGGGGGTTGTGCTATCTGGGCATTCCATGGCCTCCGAAACTGTGATAGGCAGTGAGGAGTGAAATCAAAAATTTACGCCCTTAGAAAGCCTGAAGGCGGTGCTTGGTTTTCGGGGTCCCGTATGCGGCTAGGCTCCCAAAAAGTCTCACACATGTGGTATCCCCGTACTCAGGAGAAGCAACAGAATGTATTTTGGGGTGTAATTTCACATATTCCCATGGCATGTTTGAGCAATATATCTTTTTGTGACAACTTTGTGCAAAAAAAAAAAAAAAATTGTCTTTTTCCCGCAACTTGTGTCACAATATAAAATATTCCATGGACTCGACATGCCTCTCAGCAAATAGCTTGGGGTGTCTACTTTCCAAAATGGGGTCATTTGGGGGGGTTTTGAACTGTCCTGGCATTTTATGCACAACATTTAGAAGCTTATGTCACACATCACCCACTCTTCTAACCACTTGAAGACAAAGCCCTTTCTGACACTTTTTGTTTACATGAAAAAATTATTTTTTTTTGCAAGAAAATTACTTTGAACCCCCAAATATTATATATTTTTTAAAAGCAAATGCCCTACAGATTAAAATGGTGGGTGTTTCATTTCTTTTTTCACACAGTATTTGCGCAGTGATTTTTCTTTTTTTTTTTTTGAAAATTCTTTTTATTGATTTTTAATGTAACACATAACACACATACAACTGATGGGCAACATACCACATCAGTAACGGTCATGCAAGACCACAAATACACCTAACATATACTACTAACTTCCCTCCCCTCCCCCAACCCGACCGGTACCATATATCGCCCAGGCAAAGATGAATATCTTAAGGTAAGACAGAATTTTTACTCTGCTTAATTAACAGTCAATAGGGGTATTCACCCTGTAATTGTGTTTACAGATTGGGACTTTTTCATTGAATGGTCTGTTTGTTCACCAAGGCTTTATGCCGTAATTGGTTACCCATATACATTCATTATAACCTTCCTAACCCACTGTATCCGAAGAGTCTAGCCAAGCCTGCCAAACCCTTTTAAATTTCTTCTCACAACCTCTGGCTTTATAAGTAGCTTTATATAAGTGTATGACCGAGTTGACCAGTCCCTTCCAGTATGTTAATGTAGGTGCATCAGGCTTCTTCCAATTCAATAGTATAGCTTTTCTACCGTAAAACAGGCTAATGTTCAATAAGGTACGAAGTGCCCTGGAAGGGACCACCTCCTCCACCAAACCAATCAGGCAGACCCGGGGAGCCAGTGGGACCGGCACACCCAGTACCTCTGTGAGGCACTTTGTAATGTCGGACCAGAAGATCTGAATCTTCGGACAGCTCCAGAAAATATGTTCCGCAGCAGCGGGGGAATGGGGACACCTCCAGCATTGGCTGCTCACTGTGGAATAAATGCGTGACAACCTGGCTGGTGTAAAATACACTCGATGGAGGAACTTGAAATGGATCAGACGGTCCCTTGCAGAAACTAAGTATTTAAATGGGTGATCCCACATGTCATCCCAGTCTTCCCCGTCTATACCAGCAATTTCTTGTTCCCATTTTTCCCTACATTTTGATATTCCTATGGGTGTTTTTTTAAAGAGGGATTTATATACCGAGGATAGGGGTTTGTCTAATTTCTCTGCCGACAAGAGGGATTCCAGTGCTGATGGCGCATATTCAATTCTTTGACCAGTAAACTGAGCCTGAAAAGCATGGCGTAGCTGGAGAAAACGAAAAAAAAAGGAATTGGGTAGGTCATGTCTAATTTTTAACTGGTCAAAAGTACAGAGCTCACCCTCCCTGGTGATATCACTTAACGCTTTAATGCCTCTAGATGCCCACAGCGCAGGATCTGGGAAAGAGAAGAAATGTGGGAGACAGGGATTCATCCACAGTGGAGTGGAGGGTGATATTCCCGTGTAGCTAGGGGACATCATGACGGTGGTGACTCCCCATGCCTTAATGGTGGCCTTCATTGAGTCTGTTAAAGGGAGACAAGATCTCTGACCTCTGTATAGTGCTAACCTCAAACTCTCATATGACCCCAGATGAGCTGCCTCTACAACCGTAGCAGAATCACCGTCATCTGCCCTCAGCCACTTCCTAGCAAACACCATCTGTCCTGCCAGATAATATTTCTGCCAGTCAGGTAGTGCTAGACCTCCCTGACCCCACGGCTCCTGCAGAATTTTGATACTTATGCGAGGAGATTGTGGTGACCAAATAAAAGATCCTATAATGCCGTTTAGAGACTTAAAGAAGGAAGCTGGGATCCACACCGGACAATGCCGTAAAAAATACAATATCACAGGAAGAAATTTCATTTTAATAAGGCTGACCCTTCCCAACAACGAGAGGGGTAAGTTTTTCCATGCTAATATCTTTTGCTTGAGCTTGGTCACTGCTGGAAGGAGATTCAGAGATATATAGTCATCAGGGTTGGCTGTTATTTTGACCCCAAGGTAAGTAATTGTATTAACCCACTGCAACGGCATGGTATTGTCTGAGAGTTTTTTTGCATCTGGACCTAGTGGCAGAATTGAGGATTTATTCCAATTGACCCTAAGTCCCGAGAAAATAGTAAATTTGTCTAGAATTTGAAGAGCTGCTCTTAATGAAGGCCCAGGATCCCTAAGAAACAATAGCAGGTCATCAGCATATAGAGCAATACTTTCTTTGATATTACCCACTGTGATTGCTCCCACCTCCTGAGATTGTCTTATTGCCCTGGCCATAGGTTCCATCATTAGGGCAAACAGGAAGGGGGATAGAGGGCACCCCTGCCTGGTACCCCTCCCTATGGGAAAAAATTCCGAAACCCTGGAACCAAGCCTCACCGCCGTTTTCGGAGCACTGTATAGCATCGAGACCCAACGACGAAACCCGGGACCGAAACCCATGGCCTCTAGTACTTTATTCATGAAGGGCCAATCCACTGAGTCAAAGGCCTTCTCAATGTCTATTGAGACAACCACTGCAGCCGAAAACTCAGGATTCAATATTTGTAAGTGAGTGAATAATCTCCTCAGGTTCGTATCAGTGGACATACCAGGCATGAACCCTGTCTGGTCAATATCCACCAGGGTTGAAATAACCCCGGCCAATCGCGATGCCAAGACCTTTGTCAATATCTTGAGATCCATGTTGAGCAGCGCAATTGGGCGATACGAGGAGCACTCCGTTGGATCTTTGCCCGGTTTCAAGAGGAGCACCATATATGCTTCCATCATTGAGGCCGGCAATTCCCCCTGCTCCCAACAATGTGCGTATAATAAATTTAATCTACGTGCCAGTTGGGACATATATACTTTGTAGAAATCTGCAGGTAAACCGTCCGGACCCGGAGCCTTCTGTGGGGGAAAGGCAAGTATGGCTGCCTCAATTTCTATAGTTGAAATTTTGTCATCTAGAGTGGCCACATCATTGTCCGCCAGTTTTGGCATAGCGAGACTCTGAAGCAACCCCTCCAGCTCAGCCATATTATAGGATGGGATAGGTGAATATAGGGACTTGTAAAAATTTACAAATACTTCAAGGATACCCATAGGGTCCGAGATCATCTGCCCCACCCCATTCCTTATTATTGGTATACTAACTGGTATTCTTTGGTCAGCTGCTAAATTAGCTAGGAGTTTCCCGTTTTTGTCACCTTCAGCGAAGATGGATTCTGCTTTGTGTTTGGCTTCAGTGTGAGCCAGGTTCGAAAAGTGTAACGCCACCTTCCTCCTGCTCTCCAACAGAGACACATAACCTGCCTCAGAGGGAGAATCAGCCTGGCTCTGAGCATGTTCCCTTTCCTCATCCAACAATATACGGCATTTCTCATTATGATCCCTCCTGACTGCCTTAATTGCCGAGATGCACTCACCCCTCGCTACTGCTTTGAATGCATCCCAAACCACAGAGGAGTCAGTGGAGTTGGTATTAGTTACCCAGTATGAATCTATAGCTGATTGAACTTGAGTAGCGACCTGGTCTTCTTGTAACCAACCTGGAGCAAGTCTCCAGCCCCCCTTTCCTCCCCCTTGGGGAAAAACCAATGTGACCAGCAAAGGATTATGGTCAGAGGTTCCACCAGCCAGGTACTTTGACTCATGGATACTCTTTAACATGGATGCATTCCCAAAAGCAAAATCTATTCTGGCAGAGGATTTGTGAGTGGAAGATAAATGTGAGTAAGACACCTCTTCCGGGTGTTTCCACCTCCAAATCTCAGTTAGGCCCGCCACAGATGCCCAAGAGCATAGTTCTACTGAAGCAGGTCTAGCCACGTTGGATGAGTCCAGAGCAGAGTCCAGAATAGTATTAAAGTCTCCCATAAATAGAACTGGAAAATGCAAGTAGGGTGCCAGGGTTACTAATAGATCAAACAATAGTTTCCCTTGAAATGGGGGGGGCAAGTAGATATTCACTAGCAGTATTTTTTGAAACAGAACATCCATAACTAGCGCCACATATCGACCTCCCGGATCAGTGAAAACCTGGTGGATGGTGCACGCAATTGCTTTACTTATTAGAATACAGACCCCTCTGGCATAAGTGGAGTAAGTGGAATGTAAGGATTTTTGAATCCAAGGTTTTCGTAGGGAAAGGATTTTGCTGCCCTCCAGATGGGTTTCCTGCAGGAGGACGATATGTGGTTTAACTTGTTTGAGGTATTGGAATACTGCCGCCCTTTTGAATTTGTTGTTAAGTCCCCTAACATTCCATGAGACTATTTTTATCTTACTATCCATAGCATAAGGCTAATAATACTACCATTCGGGTTACCCCTGATTTATATACATCCTCAGGTGTGCAGAGTAAACATAATAGCATGAACATGTTAAGTATACATATTGTACAGACATTCCTTTTTGCATGGTACCGGTCAACTACCCTTCTAACCCCCCCTGCTGTTATACCAGAAACTAAAAGCCTAGCCAAAAAAAAAAACCAAACCAAAAAAAGTCCGGTATGCAGCTTGATCCCTGAACCATAAACTCAGTGAAGAGTTTAACCAAAAGCGTCGATAGTTCGGCATGACGATGAAGAAAAAAAAAGAGAGACAAAAAAATTTCCCCCTCTCTCTGACTTCTCTCCCAAAACTCCAGACGTGGTCCGTACATATAAACGTACAACCGAGTGACCAAAAGGAGAAGAATAAAAAGGGAATAACAAAAAAAAAAGAAAAAAAAAAGAATATAGCATGAGTAGATAATCCACGGGGTCAGTTAGAGCATAACATGGATTGAAGGCAGGTGTTCAATGTCTTCTCAGAATGCCTTTTGTGTCCTTAGTTAGAACATCGGTCCTTGTAACTGCAGAAGTAGTGGAAATATGTAATCTATGAAGGCAAGAATATTAACTGTCCGAATCAACTGACCCCGAGCCTCCCTGCTCCGCCCCCAGAGTCCAGCCACAGCAAGAAGTTATTTCAAATGTACACACACAAACAAAACAAAAAAAAAAAAAAAAAAAAAAAAAAAAAAAAAAAAAAAACCGGGGGGGGGAGCAGGAAAAGAAAGGGGAGTAAGAATAAAAAATAAGAAGGGATGTTACAAAGGAGCTTCATTCCTATATATGGACAGTACTTCACAGGTTTTGATCCAGCCAGTCGCTCGCATCTTGTGGGGTCTCAAAGAACCTGACAGCACCCTTGTGTTGTACTCGGAGGCGACTTGGATATAACATACTATATTTTAATTCCTTTTCTCTGAGCCTTCTCTTCACATCCGTAAAGGAACGACGTCTTCGCTGAGTCTCCGCTGAAAAATCGGGGAATAGCATTATACGTGCGTTTTCAAACTTTAGGTCCTGGTGTTTTCGGGCCTCCGCCAGTATCATATCCCGGTCCCTATAATTAAGGAACCGGACAAGAAATGGACGCGGTGGTGCTCCGGAGGGCCTGGCTCCGGTTGGGACCCTATGTGCCCGTTCAACAATATAGGTGGGGGGAAGGTCGCCAAGTGTCAACAGGGACTTGAAAAACTGTTCTGCAAATGTAGTCGTGACCGTCCCCTCAGCCCCCTCCGGTAGCCCCACCACTCTTACATTATTTCGTCTCTGGCGGTCTTCCGCGTCATCAGCTCTGCGTTGTAAAGCATCCACCATTCCTTTTAGTTCTGCTAGTTGGGATCCCTGTGTATGAGATGTATCCTCCACCTCTGATATGCGATCTTCAGCCGTTGTAAGCCTGCCCCTGATCTTATCCAGGTCATGGCGTATGAGATTACATTCAGAAGCCAGCAAATCAATACGCCCCATCAGCTCAGATTTTGAAGCTGCAATTGCCTCCAAGATCGGACCCGTTATTGCCGCTGTATCTACCTCAATCTCCTGTGTCGTCAGTGGAGAGCTCTCCGGTTCACCAGACACAGGGGCAGCATGTTGAGACATTTTTACCGCCACTGTCTTGGCGCTCAGCGTCGCTGATACAGGAGAGGAGACAGGGAGGGAGTGGGCGGAGCCAGCTTCCATGCTTCCCTGAGAGCGAAGAGGCCGCCGATCCGGCGGCGGCTGTACATGTTGTTTGCTCTGCCGTTTAGTGTAAGAGGACGGCATGGTGTGATGCTCCGTTACTTCCCCAAGGATAATAGCTCAATTAGATTTAGATAGCGGTGGCCAGACGGTTGCAATTCAGGATAATTACCGGATGGTAGCTGGAGCTCCTGAGAGACACGTCCTGCCGCGATCACATCCGGCCACGCCCCCGCGCAGTGATTTTTCAAACGCATTTTTTGGGGACAAAACACACTTTTTAAAATTTTAATGCACTAAAACACACTATATTGCCCAAATGTTTGACGAAATAAAAAAGAGGATCTTAGGCCGAGTACATGGATACCAAACATGACATGCTTTACAATTGCGCACAAACGTGCAGTGGCAACAAAATAAATACATTTTTAAAAGCCTTTAAAAGCCTTTACAGGTTACCACTTTAGATTTACAGAGGAGGTCTACTGCTAAAATTACTGCCCTCGATCTGACCTTCGCGGTGATACCCCACATGCATGGTGCAATTGCTGTTTACATTTGACAACAGACCGCCCCAGGGGGCGATAGGGGTGCTTTTTTTTTTTGCTTTTTTATCTTATTTTTAAACTGTTCCTTTCATTTTTTTTTAATCATTTTTATTGTTATCACAGGGAATGTAAATATCCCCTATGATAGCAATAGGTAGTGACAGGTACTCTTTTTTGAAAAAATTGGGGTCTATTAGACCCTAGATCTCTCCTCTGTCCTCAAAGCATCTGACCACACCAAGATCGGTGTGATAAAATGCTTTCCCAATTTCCCAATGGCGCTGTTTACATCCGGCGAAATCTAAGTCATGAAATGCTCGTAGCTTCCGGTTTCTTAGGCCATAGAGATGTTTGGATCCACTCTGGTCTCTGATCAGCTCTATGGTCAGCTGACTGAATCACCGGCTGCATTGTCAGGTTCCCTGTTGAGACAGGAGAGCCAGAGAAAAACACGGACGACGGTGGGGGGGGGGGCATGCTTGTAGAGGCTAATTAGCCGCTAGATTTGCTTTTACATGAAAGCCGACTGCTGGCTGAAAAGAATGATACCAAGATGATACCTAAACCTGCAGGCATCATTCTGCTCTAAAAAACATATAGGTAGATGCGGCGCTAAAGATACTGTGACAAAAAAGACCCAAATTATAAATTGGTGTCAAATATTCAGAAGTGGTGAAAAGTTAAATATATGAAAAAAGAAAACTAAAGCAGTGTCCCATAAGTGAATATGTGATATTGCATAAATAGGTGGTATAAGAATGAATATTTCATGGGTAGTGAATGATAAATGGTTAAATAATATACCAGATGATCTAACAGATGATTATCAATCCACAAACGTGATCAAATTATATAAATTAAAAAATGATAAATTAAATAAGTTAACAAGTGTCCATAGAACAAAATCAACAAGTGTCCAAAAACATCACATGAAGTGGTGATTGCAACACACCCAAAGAGTGATGTACATATGAGTATATGGCTTCTTCAGAGTTCCAATATATTAAGGCATCCATGCAAGTGTGACTGAAAGATTTACAAAGAAGATCCCAATCTCCAAGGAATGATGTTCACCCAATGTGAGTAAGTGATCTCCTTACCAGATGTAGCGGTCACACCAAACACAGGGATTAAAGTCTCCCAAAACTCAATGGTGTATATCTCCAGCCTCTTGATCTTTAATGCTCGAAAACATAAGCAAGAAATGCGCCCATAGTGCAGTATATAAAAGATTTATTTGATAAGTCAGATAAAATTGCACTTACGACATAGTGTTGAATAACATGCGGTGTATGAATACAAAGTATGGCGGCGTCTCCTCGGGCTTCCTCTGCCTGCTGCTCGCTATACCATCGATCTCCGTAGAGGAAAAATGTGATGGCGTCAGAAAGGAAAGATCTTAAATTCGGAAACCGTAATTGGTTTCCAATCTCTGGCAAGGGAGGACTGGGCAATAGTGGCGATGTGTTGACCAGCGTACAAATTGCTTTGGTCCACAATAGATCTATAGAGATCTTCGGTGAAAAACAGCGAATAAAAATCAAGTGACGTAAAATCAACTGTTTCCACCTGAATTCCGGGTTGGCCAGTGAATGGGGGAAGTACGGGTGCTGCAGAAGTGGTGGGTTCCCAATTAGGATTGGCAAATGCAGCAGGAAGGGCACTATGGGCACGACGGGCCTGTGTTCGTCTTCTTGGTGGCAGCGGGACACTACTTGTGCTTGCCACCTCGCCAGCTTGAACTGCACTTATGGGACTCGCCATGTCACCAAGTGTTACTGCAGTGCTGGATGTACGACCAGGATGTACTAGGCCGCTGGTGCTTGCCAGTTCACCAGAAGGAATAGCGGTGCTAGTACTGCTCTGCTCCATATGAGGGACCTGCGGTTCTTGCACTTCAACAGCAGAAGAAGAAGATTGGGGTCGGGTACACCTGACCTTGGCAGGGACCACATTTCCGTCATCAGAGCTATCTGTCATGGAGCCGCTGTCGTCTACAGGATTGTATTCTGAGCCTGAATCTGACAGATGAGTGACTTCCTCTTCACTATCTGTCATGCTCAGAAACGTGTAGGCCTCTTCACTAGTGTACCTTCGATTTGCCATTTTGGGCTCTAAATTTAGTGGTACACCAGTGAGACTCACAGGCAAAAAGCTCCTGACTGTTAGCGACTGGATCAAAACGCTACCAAAAAACTGTTAGCAATCGCAGGGATCAGGCCGGACTCTGCGAACGCTGCAGTTATGTGTTTAGTGTTTTGTAAGTGTCAGTGATCGATCAATACTGCACTTGGGTGGGCTGGGCTGGGCGGAGGGGCAAAACGCAGGTGCTAGCAGATATCTGGGCTGATCCCGCTAACACTGCGTTTTTGGGAACCCTAAACTGCTTGGGACGCTAGTATAGATCTGATCGGATCAGATATCGATCCGTTCAGATACTATACCACTAAGGGAGGTGTATGCTGCGTGCGTGGTTGTTAGCGGTACTGGCGCTAACCTGACGCTGCTTGGGGCTGGTGTTTGCCAGTTCACCAAAACGCTACCAAAAAAACTGTTAGCGATCGCAGGGATCAGGCCTGACTCTGCGAACGCTGCAGTTATGCGTTTAGTGTTTTGTAAGTGTCAGTGATCGATCGATACTGCACTTGGGTGGGCTGGGCTGGGCGGAGGGGCAAAACGCAGGTGCTAGCAGGTATCTGGGCTGATCCCGCTAACACTGCGTTTTTGGGAACCCTAAACTGCTGGGGACGCTAGTATAGATCTGATCGGATCAGATATTGATGCGTTCAGATATTGATGCGTTCAGATACTATACCACTAAGGGAGGCGTATGCTGCGTGCGTGGGTGTTAGCGGTACTGGCGCTAATCTGACGCTGCCTGGGGCGACGCATATCACCGCCGGGCGATCAGGAGGCTAAACCTTTATTCGGTAATAAACGGTGGGTGCCCTGACACTATAAAAAATGAACTAACCAGCGTCACCCGTAACGGTTATACGGTGATCAGTGGTGAAAGGGTTAACTAGGGAGCAATCAAGGGGTTAAAACATTTATAAGATAGTATATGGGGTTCCCTGATGCTTTAAAATGCTGACGGCGAACCTAAATATTTACGTCCCTAACTAGCGTCACCAGTGACACTAATACAGCGATCAGAAAAATGATCGCTTAGTGACACTGGCGACGGGGGGTGATTAAGGGGTTAAAACTTTATTAGGGGGGGTTAGGGGGGTACCCTAGACCTACAGGGGGCTAATACTAACTGCCCTAACACTTATAACTGTCACAAACTGACACCAATGCAGTAATCAGAAAAAAAAAAAAAAAACTGCTTAGTGTCAGTGTGATGGGGGGGGGGTGATCGGGGGGTAAAGGGGGGTGTAATGCATGCCTGGCATGTTCTATTGTGATGTGTGTGTGTTTTACACTCACTCAAATGTCTTCTCTCCTCGGCGCCGGAACGGAAACTGCCGAGCCGAGGAGAGATGACATCACATCCTCTGCCTGTGTGTACTACACACAGGCAGGGGATGATTCTCATTGGCTGGGAGCGATCCCGAGGGGGGGCCACGATCGCACGGCCTCCCCCTCATCTCTGATCGCTCCCAGACCAACGGCAACCGCCTCAGGCACCGGGGGGGGGTCCAATCGGACCCCCACCCGCGGGAAGGCAATCACATACTAGGTACGTGATTTTGCCTGCCCGTACCATTCTGCTGACGTACATCAGCGTGAGGCGGTCATCAAGTGGTTAAGCAATTTCTATACTGAAAAAAGTACCTACTTTAATAATCCATTCAATTTGTTTACTGTCAGTTGTTGGCCTAAACTGAGGAAAAAAAATGTTTTTTATATATATTTTGGGGGATATTTATTATAGCAAAAAGTAAAAAATAATGCGTTTTTTCAAAATTGTCACTCATTGTCGCTAGGGATGAGCCGAACACCCCCCGGTTCGGTTCGCACCAGAACCCGCGAACGGACCGAAAGTTCGCACGAACGTTAGAACCCCATTGACGTCTATGGGACTCGAACGTTCGAAATCAAAAGTGCTCATTTTAAAGGCTAATTTGCATGGTATTGTCCTAAAAAGGGTTTGGGGACCCGGGTCCTACCCCAGGGGACATGTATCAATGCAAAAAAAACTTTTAAAAACGGCCGTTTTTTCGGGAGCAGTGATTTTAATGATGCTTAAAGTAAAAAAAAAAAAGTGAAATATTCCTTTAAATATCGTACCTGGGGGGTGTCTATAGTATGCCTGTAAAGTGACGCGTGTTTCCCATGTTTAGAACAGTCCCTGCACCAAATGTCATTTTTAAAGGAAAAAATCTCATTTAAAACTGCTTGCGGGTTTAATGTCATGTCGGGTCATGGCAATATGGATGAAAATCAGTGAGACAAACGGCATGGGTACCCCCCAGTCCATTACCAGGCCCTTTGGGTCTTGTATGGATATTAAGGGGAACCCCGCACCCAAATTAAAATAAGGAAAGGTGTGGGGCCACCAGGCCCTATATACTCTGAACAGCAGTATACAGGCGGTGCAAACAAGACAGGGACTGTAGGTTTGTTGTTAAGTAGAATCTGTTTGTAATTTTGAACATTTTTAACGTGTTTAGCTCCAGCCAAAAAATCTTTTCTAAGCTTTTTGGAAAACATAGGGAAGGGTTATCACCCCTGTGACATTTGTTTTGCTGTCTTTCCTCCTCTTCAGAAGATTTCACCTCACTTTTTTGTCCCAATGAAAAATGTTTTTTGAAAATTTGGGTTTTTTTGTGGAACAAGGATTGGAAAGCATCAGTGGAAAGGAGAAATTGTTTTCCCATATTAACTCTTACAGGAGAGAATTTCCCTTCCTAGGGGTAGATTTCATCTCACTTCCTGTTGTCTCCTTCCGTTTGCAAGTAGGAGTCGTTTGTAAGTTAGATGTTTGAAAGTAGGGTCCTGCCCTATATACTCAGCAGAAATTTGGGCCTTAGGTGTTGCTGTGGCCACAACACTGTAAGCCCTCACAGGGCCCTGCTGTGAAATATTAGATCAAGAATTGTAATTACATGCCCCTGTTGAACAGGAGCTGAAAAATTAGGCCTTAGGCACTGGTGCTGGTGCCACAACACTGCAACCCCTCACAGACACTCTAGTTGGAACGCAGGAACGAGCCCTGCTGCAAATTATTGCTTCAAAAATTGTAATTACACGCCCCTGTTAGACAGGGGCAGAAAAATTGGGCCTTAGGCACTGGTGCTGGTGCCACAACACTGCAACCCCTCACAGACACTCTAGTTGGAACGCAGGAACGAGCCCTGCTGCAAAGTATTGCATCAAAAATTGTAATTACACGCCCCTGTTAGACAGGGGCAGAAAAATTGGGCCTTAGGCACTGGTGCTGGTGCCACAACACTGCAACCCCTCACAGACACTCTAGTTGGAACGCAGGAACGAGCCCTGCTGCAAAGTATTGCATCAAAAATTGTAATTACACGCCCCTGTTAGACAGGGGCAGAAAAATTGGGCCCTAGGCACTGGTGCTGGTGCCACAACACTGCAACCCCTCACAGACACTCTAGTTGGAATGCAGGAACGAGCCCTGCTGCAAAGTATTACATCAAAAATTGTAATTACACGCCCCTGTTAAACAGGGGCTGAAAAATTGTGCCTTAGGCACTGGTGGTGGCGCCCAGAACCAAAAATGTTCTTACAAGCTATCAGCGTGATGATTGAGGAGGAAGAGGATAATTACTCAGGGATAGTCACTCAGCATCAGCATAGGCAGTCTTTGAAGGGATCTGAGATTTCAAAAAAAATTATTCGGTTACATCAGCATCAGGTGCTTGGTAGCTGGTGGTGATCCAAGACTCATTCATTTTTATGAAGGTCAGCCGATCGACCGAGTCGGTGGACAGACGCACCCTGTGATCGGTTACCACGCCTCCAGCAGCACTGAATGTGCGTTCCGAAAGAACGCTGGATGCAGGACAGGCCAGTAGCTCAATTGCATACTGTGCAAGCTCTGGCCAGTGATCCATCCTCAAGACCCAGTAACCCAGAGGATTTTCGGTGGGAAAGGTGTCCAAGTCTGATCTTGCCCCTAGGTATTCCTGCACCATGTAAAACAGACGCTGGCGATGGTTGCTGGAACCGATCATACCTTGGGGCTGCGGACCAAAAAATTGTCTGAACGCATCGGTCAGACGGCCACCTTCTCCACCGCTCCTTCTTTGACTGACCGAAGCCTCAGCAACACGTTGTCCAGAAACAGGAGTTTGTAACCTCCCAGTCTCTGGGAACGCGTTGCACAGACCTTTCTGCAAGGCCTCCCGAAGATGTTTCATCCTCTGCTCCCTCTGCGATGGCAAGATAAGGTCCGCAACCTTACCCTTGTAACGTGGATCAAGGAGGGTTGCCAGCCAGTATTGGTCCTTCTCCTTGATACCACGAATACGAGGATCCTTACGCAGGCTTTGCAGGATCAGGGAGGCCATGCAGCGTAGGTTTGCTGAGGCATTCGGTCCGGAGTCCTCTGGGTCACTAAGAACGACATGGTCCGCAGCCACCTCCTCCCAGCCACGTACAAGTCCATGTGTTTCTTGGGACTGATCCCTTAAAGACTGCTGCTGATGCTGAGTGCCAGGCTCCACCTCCATACTGACACAATCTTCCTCCTCCTCCTCTTCCTCCTCGTCCTCTTCCTGTGTGATCGGCGGGCACGCAGGAACACTGTCTGGATAAAGGGGGCCTTGAGAGCTAAGGAAGTCCTCCTCTTCCTGCCTCTGTTCTGCCTCAAGTGCCCTGTCCATTATTCCACGCAGCGTGTGCTCCAACAGGTGGACAAGGGGGACAGTGTCACTGATGCATGCACTGTCACTGCTCACCATCCTCGTGGCCTCCTCGAATGGTGACAGGACAGTGCATGCATCCCTGATCATGGCCCACTGGCGTGGGGAAAAAAAACCAAGCTCCCCTGACCCTGTCCTGGTGCCATAGTCGCACAGGTACTCATTGATGGCCCTCTGCTGCGTGTGCAGCCGCTGCAGCATGGCCAACGTTGAGTTCCACCTGGTGGGCATGTCACAGATTAGGCGGTTCTTGGGCAGGTTAAACTCCTTTTGGAGGTCCGTCAGCCGAGCACTGGCATTATATGACCGGCGGAAATGCACACAGACTTTCCTGGCCTGCCTCAGGACATCCTGTAAGCCCGGGTACCTGCCCAAGAACCGCTGCACCACCAAGTTAAGGACGTGAGCCAAACAGGGCACATGGGTCATTTGTCCCTGTCGGAGGGCAGAGAGGAGGTTGGTGCCATTGTCGCAAACCACCATTCCTGCCTTAAGTTGGCGTGGCGTCAACCACCTCTGAACCTGCCCCTGCAGAGCTGACAGAACCTCTGCCCCAGTGTGGCTCCTGTCCCCCAAGCACACCAGCTCAAGCACCGCATGGCATCTTTTGGCCTGCGTACTTGCGTAGCCCCTTGAACGCCTACGGAGCACCGCTGGTTCCGAGGAAGAGGCCATGGAGGAAGAAGAAGAGGAGGGGGTGGAGGAGAGAGGTGTGTCACAATCAGCATTTTGGAGGCGTGGTGGCAGAACAACCTCCAACACTACTGCACCTTGTCCTGCATCCTTCCCAGCTGCCAGCAGAGTCACCCAATGCGCCGTGAAACTTAGGTAACGTCCCTGTCCATGCCTGCTGGACCATGAGTCAGCGGTAATATGCACCTTACCGCTGACCGCCCTGTCCAGCGAGGCATGGACATTGCCTTCCACATGCCGGTAGAGAGCCGGAATCGCCTTCCGTGAGAAAAAGTGGCGTTTGGGTACCTGCCACTGAGGAACCGCACATTCCACAAACTCACGGAAGGGGGCAGAGTCTACCAACTGAAAAGGCAGCAGTTGAAGTGCTAGCAATTTTGCCAAGCTAGCATTCAACCGCTGGGCATGTGGATGGCTGGGAGCAAACTTCTTTCGGCGGTGCAGCAGCTGGGGCAGGGAAATTTGCCTGGTACAATCTGACGTCGGTGTACCAAAAGCAGATTGCCCACAAGTACTTGGCTGTGACACACCTAATTCTACACCTTCATTCCTCTCACTGCAGGTCTCAGAGAGGACTGAAGGTCTAGTGGGGTTGGAAATCTCAGCTGATGAGGAGCAAGGAGAGATCCTCTTTGTTCTTTGGTGTGGGTCTTTTAGATACGCTTGCCAACGAACTGCATGGCAGGTCAACATATGTCTGGTCAAGCATGTGGTACCCAAGCGGGAGATATTTTGGCCACGCGAGATACGCTTGAGACATATGTTGCAAATAGCAGCGGTGCGATCTGATGCACTCGTCTCAAAAAAGGCCCACACCAAAGAACTTTTTGAATAACGCGCAGAGACTGCAGCGCCCTGCACATGTGGAGCTTTGGGGTGTGATGCAGTCAATGTGTTGCCCTTAGGCTGGCCCCTGGAGGGCATCCTGCCTCGTTGGTGATGTGCTGCCGCCTCCTCCTCCTCCTCCTCCTCCTCCTCCTCCTCCTCTCTCCTATCAGGCACCCACGTTGAGTCAGTGACCTCATCATCCCCTCCCTCCTCATCACTGGAGCAAACCTGGCAGTATGCTGCAGCAGGGGGAGCATGACTGCCAGATTGCTGTCCTTCTTGGGCACCCCCTCTGTCCGCGCTCATGTTACTGCCTTCATCGAGCTCAGTATCGTCATCAGAGCCTTCCAAACGCTGGGCATCCTCCTGGAGCATGTACCCAACACTGTGGTCAAACAGTTCGAGGGAATCCTCATGAGGACATGGTGGAGCTAGGGAAGGAGTCACTGATGACATTGAGCTGAGGGAAGAGGCCGCTGCTTTGCCAGACAAAGCACCCTGGGCATGGGTGAGAGAGGATGAGGAGGATGAGGACGGCTTGGTCATCCACTCGACCAAGTCTTCCGCATGTTGCGGCTCAACATGGCCAGCTGCCGAAAAAAAGGCCAAGCGTGTCCCATGGCCACGTGCTGATGAGGATGCACCGTCTCCACGACCAGCACTAGACACAGAGCCTGCTTGCCCTCTCTTATTGGCTTGTGACTGTCTGCCTCTCCTTCTTGGCCTTCCAGACATACTAATGGCCTGTAGCTGCACTAAGCTGGGATAGAACACCTGTAATTTTCTTCAAGTAGCTTTATATACTGTAACCAGACAAGCCTGCCTGTCAGTAGGAAGATAACAGGAACGGATCTAGCTGAACACTGTGAGCAGGACGCACTGTACTAAATGTAAATAGTCTAGCTGCCTGACCGTGGTACTAATAGGATCAAATAGAACACCTGTAATTTTCTTCAGGTAGCTTTATATACTGTAACCAGACAAGCCTGCCTGTCAGTAGGAAGATAACAGGAACGGATCTAGCTGTACACTGTGAGCAGGACGCACTGTACTAAATGTAAATAGTCTAGCTGCCTGACCGTGGTACTAATAGGATCAAATAGAACACCTGTAATTTTCTTCAGGTAGCTTTATATACTGTAACCAGACAAGCCTGCCTGTCAGTAGGAAGATAACAGGAACGGATCTAGCTGTACACTGTGAGCAGGACGCACTGTACTAAATGTAAATAGTCTAGCTGCCTGACCGTGGTACTAATAGGATCAAATAGAACACCTGTAATTTTCTTCAGGTAGCTTTATATACTGTAACCAGACAAGCCTGCCTGTCAGTAGGAAGATAACAGGAACGGATCTAGCTGAACACTGTGAGCAGGACGCACTGTACTAAATGTAAATAGTCTAGCTGCCTGACCGTGGTACTAATAGGATCAAATAGAACACCTGTAATTTTCTTCAGGTAGCTTTATATACTGTAACCAGACAAGCCTGCCGGTCAGTAGGAATTTAACAGGAACGGATCTAGCTGAACACTGTGAGCAGGACGCACTGCACTAAATGTAAATAGCAGGAACGGATCTAGCTGAACACTGTGAGCAGGACGCACTGCACTAAATGTAAATAGTCTAGAAGATAACAGGAACGGATCTAGCTGAACACTGTGAGCAGGACGCACTGCATTAAATGTAAATAGTCTAGATAGAAGATAACAGGAACGGATCTAGCTAAACTGAATACAGTGTATATATATATATGCAACACCTGGGATGCATATATATACACAATACACTGTAAGTGCAGCTAACTGACTGACTGTTCTGCCTAATCTATCTAACTCAAATCAAATGACACTGTCTCTCTCTCTCTCTATCTCTCAGCACACCGGAACACACACTACACAGGGCCGCCGTGCAGGCGGCCTTATATAGTGTGGGGTGTGTACTAAATGCCCTGAGCCGTAATTGGCCAAAGCCACCCTGGCTTTGGCCAATTACAGCTCTCTCTACTGACAGCGCTGTGATTGGCCAAGCATGCGGGTCATAGTGCATGCTTGGCCAATCATCAGCCAGCAATGCACTGCGATGCCGCAGTGAATTATGGGCCGTGACGCGCCACACGAATTTAGCGCGAACGGCCCATAACGTTCGCAATTCGGCGAACGATCGAACAGCCGATGTTCGAGTCGAACATGGGTTCGACTCGAACACGAAGCTCATCCCTAATTGTCGCTCTTTTTTTGTTTATGGCGCAAAAAAATAAAAACCGCAAAGGTGATCAAATACCACCAAAAGAAAGCTCTATTTGTGGGTAAAAAGGACGTCAATTTTGTTTCGGAGCCACGTCGCACGACCGCGCAATTGTCAGTTAAAGTGATGCAGTGCCGAATCGCGAAAAGTGCTCCGGTCTTTTGCCAGCCAAGTGGTTAATATGTTTTTTTCATTTGCAGTCATTATTATATACAGAAGTGTAAGCTGATCTTTTTTCTTTTACTTTTTATGTATTAGGTGTGTACTATGATCCTAGCTGCCCTTCAAAAGCCCCGGACCATGCAGTACTTATAGTTGGATACGGTACAGAAAATGGAGCTGACTACTGGCTGATTAAAAACAGGTATACATTTTATAAAAAGGAAAACATTTAAATGAGAACTTCATAAAGACTGTGGATAAAATGACTACAACCATTATAAGGTTTTTGTGGTAGCCTCTCCTGACCCTCAGTATTTCTGCAGGATAAACCAGGTAAAAAAATCGTATTTAACAAGATATTACTGGCACTTACCTCGTTCTGCAGAGAATGTCATGGAGGATTGGGTATCAGGCACATTTTTTTTTTCCATTTGTTTAGGATTTTTTTTTTTGTCAATTGAGGTCCAGCACCACCAACACCACCCTCTCTGTGCAAGTCATTTTCCTAGGCAATTGACTTGCACTTGGCCTGTCCTGCCTCCTGGGATGTGTTTGTCACATATCCCAGGAGGCTTAGACTTCCATTGAGAAAAGAGGAGGGGGCGGGGCCTAGTGTCCTCCAGGAATGCGCCGTAGCCGCAGACACAGCCGATCACTGATCACTGTACTGGCCCGCTGCTGGTACCATGTGATCTGCTGTGACCAATCACAGCAGATCACATGACAATTGTAAACAATGAATGGCTTCCTTTCATTGTGTACACTTGTGTTGCTAGCTGTGATTGGTCACAGTGATCACATGGTACAGACAAGTTCAATCACAGCCCATCTGTACCATGTGATTAGCTTTGGCCAATTACAGCTTATCACAACAATACATACTGAACGAATCAGTTTCATTCTGGAAAAATGGTTGTTTATACCAGTGGAATTCACTAGTATAAGCAATCATAATGTGTAAAAAAAGAAATCACTTCCCCAGAGTATTACAGTGTTACTATGGTAACACTGTATTACTCTGGTCACAGGGGTAAAAAAAAATCGTAAAAATAATTTTAAAAAAGTAATAAAAATAAAAATATTAATTTTTTTTTTTTTTTACATACCATCACCAGTCAGTGTCCCTGATCACTGATATATGATAAAGCTGTACTCCACTGGTGACAGTATGTAAAAAAAAAATGTGAAAAACTTTTTTTTTTGTTTTTTTTTCATTTTTTCATTTTCTAAAAAAATATGATAAAACTTTACAACTCCAAAAAACTCACTATGCCTCTTACTAAATACCTTAGACTGTCTACTTTCCAAAAAGGGGTCATTTGGGGGATATTTGTACTGTCCTGACATTTTTGGGCCTCAAGAAATGAGAGTATAGTCAGTATAGTCAGTCAGTATATCGGGATTGATCGATTTTCAGATATATACCATAGTTTGGAAAACTCTATAACTTTCCTACAGACTAAATAATATACACTGATTTGGGTTTTTTTCACCAAAGAAATGTAGCAGAATACATTTTGCCCTAAATTTAAGAAGAAAGATTATTTCTTTGCAGAATTTTATAACAGAAAGTAATAAAACATGTTTTGTTTTTCTTTCAAAATTGTGATTCGTGATTTGGTGGTGATTAAATACCACCAAAAGGAAGCTCTATTTGTGTGAAGAAAATGATAAAAATTTCATATGGGTACAGTGTTGCATGACTGCGCAATTGTCATTCAAAGTGTGACAGCGCTGAAAGCTGAAAATTGGCCTGGGCAGGAATGGGATAAGTGCCTTGTATAAGTAGTGAAAAGCAGTATTCTACTAGAAATCTGTACAGAATATTAAAATTACTGCATCTGTAATATTATTTGTATACATTCTTTGCAGCTTGGACACAATCTGGGGTGAAAAGGGGTATATGAAGTTGGCCAGAAATCGTGGCAACCATTGTGGAATCGCCAACTACGGTGTCTATCCGGTTGTGTGAAAGTGGAAATGCTGGATATCCTTTCCATACCTAGCTATGAGTAAGGCTCTACTCGGGCTGAAACGCGTGTGCCGGGTTTACTATATTCGCTTTCCATACCTTGTATTTGGTCTGCTTTTCATTGCAACAATAAAATGATCTATGCTGTGCAAACAAGATATCGATGCTTTATTTTGGAAAACTCAACCAACAAGATATAAAGGTGGTGGATAGTACCTGTGTTGATTTCACTTACAAAGGTTTGGGATATTTTGGAATTGTGATGTCAAGCCACACCCATAAATAGTCTCACGTGAGAATAAAATATGTGCAGCAACACTTAATTATAAGTACATCGGAATTTACAGTCCTGCAAAGTACCAGAAATACTAATCCTGCCAGTGAAGTCCACCTAAGACAGTGGTTCTCAACCTTTCTAGTGCCGCGACCCCTTGATAAAATTTCCCAAGTTGTGGGGACCCCTAAAAGTAACATTTTCGTAGCGTGGGTTTTCAGCACCCAAGGAAAGACAAGAAATTTGCGCCCCCTAACTCACGGAAATTTAGCATTTCCCGAGTCCCTTCCACTCGTACAGTGTTCAAACCCCTTATGGTACATTTTAGAATGTATCACTCTCTTTGTTCTCCTTTCTTTCCCTTTTATCCCTCTCTATCCTAAATTCTTGTTTTTTTCCCCCATCCCTCTCTGTAGCCGTCCTTCTTGTTCTTTATCTTATTCTTTCTCTCCCTTTTTCTTTGTTCCTCCCCCTGTTTTCCTTTCCCTTCCATGTATTCTCTATTTTTTTTATATTCTCCTACTCTTTGGGGGGGGGGGGGGGAATGGGATGAGTGTCAGTGCTGGCGGATAGTTGGGATGAGTGGCAGTGCTGGCGGATAGTTGGGATGAGTGGCAGTGCTGGCGGTAAGTTGAGATGAGTGGCAGTGCTGGCGGGATGAGTGGCAGTGCTGTCGGGTAGTTGGGATGACTGGCAGTGCTGGTGGGTAGTTGGGATGAGTGGCAGTGCTGGCGGTTAGTTGGGATGAGTGGCAGTGCTGGTGGGATGAGTGGCAGTGCTGGTGGGATGAGTGGCAGTGCTGGTGGGTAGTTGGGATGAGTGGCAGCGCTGGTGGGATGAATGACAGTGCTGGGGGGGGTTCTGATCAGCCAATTTAGGTGATCTTAATCAAGGTCATCTGCTGATCTGAGAACTGTAGTGGGGACTTTTAATGGCAACTCAGGTAGTGTTACTCACTGTGACTTCAGCTCTGTGGTGTCTCACAGCAGTGACACCTATGCTGAAATCAGGAGATGGGGTCTCCTCCAGCCCCTCCCACTTCACATTCCTCACCAGTCAGCTGACCTCTAGTCTCTGCCCCCCCAGCCATGCTGTGAATTGAATGGGCGGCTGCAAAGAGGCGGCCGTGGGCTCCAGGAACAGCCCAGCTGGGCAGCCGTGAAAAGGCTGGGAGAGCGGTGCAGGCTTCAGGAACAGCCCAGGACTTGGTGACCCCTGGCAAATTGTCATTCGACCCCCGAGGGGGTCCCGACCCCCAGGTTGAGAACCACTGACCTAAGACTTTATGTTGTAGAGATCTGAGAGTGGGAGTAGTTGAGTAGTTTAGCAAACAACACTGGGCAGGGCTGACACCAATCAGTCCACAAAACCTGCGTGTTGTCATCCCACAACAGGTATTAGGAGCTGAGAGCATTTCAGCAAATAACATATATTTTTTTGTACTTGCACGGTCTTTAACCCTTTTTAATGCAAAACAAGAGTGCCAGCAATTTAGTCAGCATGATACCCTGCAGCACTGAGTGATAGTTGAACCTTCCACACTTTTACAATCCATCCTATCTCACAATGCCATAACAGGTTGTTTCGAATCTGCAACAAAAACAAGGATGTCACCTCATCTGTTATTGTTATCTGTAGCCTTGTAAACTACCGGTAGAGGCATAAGGCTGTAAATTCCACTCCCAGAACGGACTCTGATTAACCACTTGCCGACCGCCCGCCGTCATTTGACGATGGCAGAATGGCACTCCTGCGCAAATCGCCGTAGCTGTACGGCGGGTGCTTTAAGGAGTATAGGGGGCACGCAAGCACCCGCCGCGTCACTTAGGAGCCGATGCATGTGCCCGGTGGCAGCGATGTCTCCTGACAGAGACAGAACGGAGATCTGTCAACGTAAACAGACAGATCTCCGTTCTGTCAGGGGTGAGGAGACTGATCTGTTGTTCCTACTGCTTAGGCAGTCCCATCCCCCCACAGTTAGAAACACTCCCTAGGACACACATTTAACCCTTTGATCGCCCCCTAGTGTTAACCCCTTCCCTGCCAGTGACATTTATACAGTAATCAGTGGCTATTTTTAGCTATGATCACTGTATAAATGTCAATGGTCCCAAAATAGTGTCAAAAGTGACCGATCTGTCTGCCGCAATGTCGCAGTCCCGATAAAAATCACAGATCGCCGCCATTACTAGTGAATAAAAATAATAATAATCAAAATGCCATAAATCTATTTTGTAGACCATATAACTTTTGCGCAAACCAATCAATATATGCTTATTGCGATTTTTTTTTTACCAAAAATATGTAGTAGAATATATATATCGGCCTAAACTGAGGAAGAAATTTGTTTTTTTAATATATTTTTGGGGGATATTTATTATAGCAAAAAGTAAACAATTTTGTTTTGTTTTTTCAAAATTGTCGCTCTTTTTTTGTTTATAGCACAAAAAATAAAAGCCGTAGAGGTGATCAAATACCACAAAACGCTCTATTTGTGGGAAAAAAAGGACATAAATTTTGTTTGGGTACAATGTCGCACGATGCAGTGCAGTATCGCAAAAAATGGCCTGGTCAGAAAGGGGGTAAATTCTTCCGAAGTGGTTAATTGCCAGCCATACGTGGATCGAATTTTGGCCTCCATCGTTCGACTTGGGTACAAACAGAAAAAAACAATAAAGAGGACAGGAACAATCAAACCTCAGCACCACATCCCATGAAAATGTGTAAACAAAGGGAAGAGGAGTGGGCTAAATAACCCTGGGACTTTTAAGGTGCTTATAGTATGAAGTAGAGTAGATAGACATGTATAGTTTAACCATAAAAAAAGTTTTTTATTACAATTGCTACAAATTACACAAAATGATTAAAAATCTCTAAATATCCACAACCAATTTTTGTTAAGCAGTAAAAAAATACCACTCGACATGTTTCACTCATTTGGAGCTTCCTCAGGAGTTTTGGTATAATTTGTGGTATTCTGGAGATAATAAGAAAAACATAAGATAAGATATCATATTGCACAGTAAAATTTATAACCACATGGTTTAGACTTTTTAGCATATATATGAATAACATGTCATGTAAAGCTATAAAGGGCTGACAAAAATCAGTCAAAAAAAAAAATTACTCAACAATCAGAGATCAATCAATCAAAAATAATAATGATAATCTTACCAGGCTGCCAGACACTAAATAAGAATTAGATTGGTAAAGAGATATTCATAGTGAATAACATCAAGGATATAGAGATATCATGTAGGTCTCTTAAACAAAAGTTCCCGTCCATTTTGGCCACAGAAGGACCGAGAATTAATATGTCCCTAATGGAAAAATAAATAAAATATATAAGAATTGGAGTAAGGTATCAATCAGATGATGTCAAGGAGGCATCAAATCTGAGCACCAAATTAACACAGGGATTACCTTAGGTAGAATCAAAATTCTTTTGCTAGAGGCAAAAACATCCTCATTGCAAGTGAAAGCGGCAGATTAGGATCACCATAGTATGGGGATTCACAACCAGCAGGTTCAGAGGGGTAAAAAAAGTCTTGAGAGGTATAGATGTACAAAGATGCAACTGGAGAAAAACAGAATGAAAAATACTAGTAAACATGAGGTCCATATATGTGAACTGCTCAGGAATCAAGCGGAATTACATATATAGGACACTTACCTATGGTAATGGTTCAGGCAGGCATGGGGTGGGAGAGAAACAACCTCTTCCCTGAACGAGGAGCCTATGACAGAGGATTGCGGTATGAGGCCGCACTCTTATAGTTCTTTCATCCCGGCAGCATCTAATGTCATCGCCGGGATGCGGACGCGTAGTAAGGAGACCCAGGGGCAGGCGTGTAGATAATGAAGGGGGCGGAGGCATCATGGCGTGACGCTGGGCGCGTCATTACCTGCAATGCGCATGCGCCGAATGGTAAAGTGTACAAAGAGCATCATCTGTCACGGCCGAAGCCAGTAGCACCATCTTGGAAAGGGGAAAGGATCTAGACATAGTAAAAAAGAAGGAACACGTCATTAATCATACCAAGGGCCAACGGCACCATCTTGGAAAAGGGAAAAATCAAAAAATATTATTATTAAATTAAATTAAATTAAATAAGAGGTGCCACCTTCACAGTATGAATTTAAAAATAAGTAAAGAATGATCAAATACCATATACACCACATAACCTCCTGTGGGACTGACACCTTTAGGGCTCCCAAATGAAGGGCGATTGATTACTCACACAATTCATTGAGTGCCCCTGGTGTCCGTGTGAACCAAAATTAAGAAGGACAGGATAACAGGTGAATAAGGACCTAGATCAGTGGTTCTCAACCTGGGGGTCGGGACCCCCACAGGGGTCGAATGACGATTTGCCAGGGGTCACCAAATCCTGGGATGTTCCTGAAGCCCGCACCGCTCTCCCAGCCTTTTCTCAGCCGCGCAGCACACCACAAAGTCAGAGAAACAGTGAGAAACAATACCTGTGATAATAGTTGCCATTAAAAGTCCCCACTACAGTTCTCAGATCAGCAGATGACCTTGATCAAGAGCACCTAAGTTGGCTGATCAGAACTCCCCCCAGCACTGCCCCTCATCCCATTCCCCCCACCAAGGAGTAAGAGAAGGAATAAAAATTGAGAATACATGGAAGGGAGAGAAAAAGAGGGGAAGGAACAAAGAAAAAGGAAGAGGAAGAATAAGAAAGAACAAGAAAGACGGCTAGAGAGAGGGATGGGGGGAAAAAACAAGAAATTAGTATAGAGAGGGATGAAAGGGAAAGAATGGAGAACAAAGAGAAAGAGTGATACATCCTAAAATGTGCCATAGGGGGTTTTAATACTGTACAAGTGGAAGGGCGCAAATTACTTGTCTTGCCTTGGGTGCTGACAACCCACGCTACGAAAACAATTTTACTTTTAGGGGTCCCCACAACTTGGGAAATTTTATCAAGGGGTCATGGCACTAGGAAGGTTGAAAACCACTGACCTAGATGATTCTTAGTTTATGCTGGGTGCTGGCAATAAAAAATGATTAATTGAGAGGCAGCCTGGGAAGAATTTAATACCAGACAAATAGGGAAGAACAAGTACATAAGTACAATATATTTACAACATCAGAATCACAAAAGACATATATATATATATATATATATATATATATATATATATATATATATATATATAGAATAAATAAAGGAGAAAAAAAGTGGAATTGAAATATATGGAGGATAAAGAGTGTTATTTTAAAGAAAAGGTTAAAAGGTTTGAAGCTGAAGGATTCGTTTAGGCCGGGATGTTTTAAAGCTGATAGGTCATGTATCCAGCGTGCCTCTCTCTGTAGAAGTAGCTTGTCATAATCACCTCCTCTAACCCCAGAAGGGATATGCTCTGAAGCAAAAAAATGCATTTTACTGCTATCAAATTTATGGTATAAACCAATGTGCCGACTTATTGGGGTTTCCATTTTCTTTTTGTGTATCAGGGACACATGGTCCCTTATTCGTTAAAAAAAAGCGCTTTCGTCTTGCCAATGTAAAACATTTGACACTCACATTGCATAATATATACAATGCCTATCGACTGACATGTTACCGAAAAATTAGGTTTGAATAGACGGCCATTGGGAAGCAGAATACCTCGTGAAGCAAGAATAAACCTACAAAAATTACATTTGTGGCAGGGTCTGCTGTCCTTTTTTGATTCACCAGAAATCTTGGTTGAGGCACCATGATGGCTGTGTACTAAGGTGTCCCTGAGAGATCAAGATTAGGAGGTACCAGTATTTCTTCATAATGTCTCGCACCTGTCGGTGCTGGCCTGAGAATCTGGTGATTAGTCGAACACCTGGATTTGCCTTTTTGGGTTTAGGATCATGTAAAAGAGAGGCCCTGTTTTGTTTTTTGCCTTCAAATAAGCTTTTTTCAAACATTTATTGCTGTAGCCTCGTTGTTGCAAACTTAGCTTCCCTTTCTAAATCCGAAACTGCACTGCAATTTCATTTAATTCTTAAATATTGCCCATAGGGCACATTTGTTACAAGAGATGTAGGGTGGGAGCTGGTGGTGTGGAGCAGGGAATTGCCTGCAGAAGGTTTTCGATAGAGGGTGGTTCCTACGCTGCCGTATTCATTGACTAGAATTTGAAAATCTAAACAAGTTAATTTGTGTTGGCTGAGCTTGAATGTAAAATTAAGATTGTATTTGTTGATTTTTAAACTATCAAGAAAGGAAAGAAGGGCATCCTTGGTTCCCAGCCAAACAAAAAAGATGTCATCAATAAAACGTCTCCAAACTGGAATTTGTTTGAAGAAAATTTGCATATCATTCCTAACAAACAGCTTGTCAGGTTTTTCTACATGTGATTACTGATGGTGGGTATAGCCGCTAGCAGTAATCATTGTACTCTGCCAGTCGGGGAGGCTCACCGTGACACCCCACCCACGCCAGCAGAATACAATAGTGCTACGAGAAGGATTTCCTCATCAACACTGACTGTGTTGATGGGGGAATCAAGCAAATTTCTTTCCTTCCACCCTTGGTGTACTCAATTTTGTTGCCAGCAGTTTAGACATTAATGGCTATATGTTGAGTTATTTTGAGGGGTCAGCAAATTTACACTGTTATACAAGCTGTACACTCACAACTTTACATTGTAGCAAAGTGTCATTTCTTCAGTGTCGTCACATGAAAAGATATAATAAAATATTTACAAAAATGTGAGGAGTGTACTCACTTTTGTGAGATACTGTATATCAGGAATGTGCGGTGAGGTCAGTGGCTGGTGAGGCACTGGCTAGTATCATAGCCAGATACACGCAGGTTACATACATCGCGATTGTTAGAGCGAGAATAATAATTCTAGCACTAGACCTCCTCTGTAACTCTAAACATGTAACCTGTAAAAAATTTTAAAGCGTCGCCTATGGAGATTTTTAAGTACTGAAGTTTGGCCCCATTCCACAAGTGTGCACAATTTTAAAGCGTGACATGTTAGGTATCTATTTACTCAGCGTAAACCATATTCTTTCATAGTATACAAAAACATTTTTCAAAAACGGGCTAACTTTTTTTTTATTCATAAAAAAGTTTCTTTCCAAAAAAAATGCGTTTAAAAAATTGCTGCGCAAATACCGTGTGACATAAAAAGTTGCAATGAACACCATTTTATTCCCTAGAGTGTCTGCTAAAACAATATATATACAGTAATGTTTGGGGGTCCTGAGTAATTTTCTAGCAAAAAAATTATGATTTTTACATGTAGGAGAGAAGTGTCAGAATTGGCCTGGGTGGCAAGGGGTTAATTACCATAAGTAAGTAATATATAAATAATTATTATATATTATTTTTAAGGTAATTTACTATATTTTCAAAAACTGTACTCAAGCAGGTGACTTAACGGACAATTTACTGAAGTTTGTAGTTATAATTTCAAACCAGTAATTTCACAGTAAATACCGTAGATAAATAATAAATTATTATCTTATAACATATAGCATAATAATATATGACTTAGCTTGTACCTTTTCAGCAGCAGCAGATTCTCATTCTCCCTCTTAACTGTGTGAGAAAAACATGGGATTATGGGTAAATCTTATACCCATAAACCCATGTTTTTTCCTTCTAATTAAGAGGGCTGGGCTGGAAGGGAGCATGTGTCTTTTAGACACATGCCCCCTTTTATGACACTGCAAGGAGAGGTGTGCCTCCACTGCAGCATTTTTATTGAACAGCTTGGGCCAATGGTACTTTACCATTGATAGAAGATTCCAAGCTATCCATTGAGCTCAGTGCCTCTGACAAGGAGTGAGGAGAGACACTGTGAGCTCATTCTCTCAGTCTGCTGCAAACAGAGTGTGCCAGCTTGTATTTAAATTGGCTGCTCTGCATTTAGGCTTCTTTTTTTAAATTCTTTATTTAATCATATATATAAAAAGAAAAAACAAAAACATTTGAAAATTACCAACATCAATTTTACATACCTCTGACATTCCCCTCCCCCCAAGACCCCCCCGCCCCTTAAATGCACCACCCAGCGGTTCACATACATTAACTCATGTTTATTTTGGTAAATCTCTTGAATTTTTTTAAAGGTTTCCCATTTGGCCCACTTGTCTCCAATGTCCACCCCCTCCCCAGGCGAAGGGGCCGCATCCTCAATTTTTTCTAAAATATAGGTTTCATTAACCCTTGCAATCCACTCTCGAATACTAGGTCCTACTGCCTCCTGCCATTTTTTTGGAATTAAGCTGTTCGCTGAGTTCAAGAGGACAGGGGTTATGGAGAGTTTGTACCTTCTATTTAATCCCTCTGACCCGTGGAACAGGCAAGCCCATGGTTCTACAGGGATAACAATGCCCATAATCTCCTTGATAAGTTGAATCACTTCCTGCCAGTATTTTTTAATAATTGGGCAGTCCCACCAGAGATGAGCCATCATTCCCACGACACTACATCCTCTCCAAAAGTTTGGAGATTTATCAATTTGGAATTTGCTTAATTTATCAGGAGTCGCGTACCACCTAGCCTAATTTGATTCAATCATTTTCATATCCACAGCTGAACCATGTGTTGCCCCTAGTATATTCCCCAACGAGCTTGTGCTACATACTGTACCCAATTCTTTTTCCCATTTTTTAATGAATGGCGGTATTTCCCGCTCCTCTCCACTCACCAAAATTTTAGATAACGCTGAAATATTCTTCCCTGGTATTTCACTCAAAAAGAGCTTCTCTATCGGCCTGTAGTCCCTTTCGTCTCTTGTACACCCAGAAAAACTTCTGACGAAATGACAGAGCTGGCCATACCGCCATTTTCTAACTTTTACAAATCCTGTGTGTGTAGATAATTCCTGAAATGTGAGGATTTTACCTTTTTTAGTGATATCTTTTAATTGTGTTTCCCTGTTTTTAATCCAGTTTCCACCCACTGCCTCCATCCCAGGGGGAAAAAACTTGTTGTCTTTTAAATAAATTAAAGGTGAATTATACTCCCATTTATTTTTTAAATGGATCTGATCCCAAATTTTCAGTGTGTAGAGTGTTATGTCTTGTGTGTCCGGTCCTAAATTCCTATAGTGAGGAGGATTCCAAATTAAATGATATAAACATGCATTACTAATACCTATTTCTAGATTGACCCATCTTTTATTTACCCCCCCCTTTTGCCCATTCTATCACCCGTGATAAGACTATGGCCTTATGGTATTTTTTAAAATCTGGAAGCGCCAAGCCCCCATGTGCTTTCCCCCTAGACAAAACCGTGTATGATATCCGTGGTTTCTTATTATTCCATACAAATCTAGTTATTAAACCAGTTAATATTCTAAAAAATGATTGAGCCAATGAAATTGGAAGCATCTGCATTTTATACAGAATTTTTGGGGCTAAAACCATTTTGACTGTATTCACACGCCCAATCCAAGAGATTGGGCAGTAAGACATTTTTTTTATTTCCTGTTAAATTTCATCAAGTAAAGGAATATAGTTTAACAAATAAATCTACCTAAGTGAATTGACTAGCTTTACCCCTAGGTATTTAATGCTTTCCCTCCAAGGGAAGTGGAACACCTTCTTAAGTCTAGTTACTTCCTGTCTATCTATGTTGATGTTTAGGGCTTCCGATTTACCTAAATTAATTTTATAGTTTGAAAGTTCTCCATACTTCTTCAGTGTAGATAGTAGATTAAGGATCGATATCCTCGGCTTTGTGATGAAGAATAACACGTCGTCAGCGAACGCTGCAAATTTGTGCTCCTCTTCACCCACCTTACAGCCGCTAATGTCCTGGTTTTTACGGATCGAGGCCAATAAAGGCTCTAATGTTAAAACAAACAGAAGCAGAGACAATGGGCAACCCTGCCTAGTCCTGTTCTCCATTCTGAACTCCGCAGAGGCTGTGTTATTTACTTTAACAAATGCAGAGGGGTGATTATACAAAATTTTAATCCACTTCAACATTTTTGGCCCGACTCCCATGACTTCTAACGTTTTAATCATGAATCCCCAGTCTACTCTGTCGAATGCTTTCTCAGCATCTATAGACAGAAATAGACCTGGGGACCCACTTGTTTTAATAGCTTCTGCAATAAGTAGAGACCGTACCCCATTGTCTCTCCCCTCTCTTCCTGCAATAAAGCCCACTTGGTCCGTATGGATCCAGAAGGGCATTTTTTCCTTCAGCCGTAATGCCAGTACCTTGGCATACAGTTTAGTGTCTGCGTTTAAAACCGCGATCGGCCTATAACTGGAACATAGTGAACAGTCTTTACCCTCTTTTAAGATTAAAGTCACTGAGGCTGTTAATGCTCCCTCGCAAAATTCTCCGTGCGTCCCTAGCCCATTCCAGAGCCTCGGAACCAAAGAGTTTTTAAATTTTTTGTAAAACAGGGATGTAAACCCGTCTGGTCCGGGACTTTTACCTGTCAGAGACGAGTCCAAAGCCAGATAAATCTCCTCTTCCGTAATGGGCCTGTCCAGTTCCAAAGTGTCTACTTCGGATAAAGAAGGAAGCCCAGCACCTTTAAAAAATCTCTCACCCTCTCATCTCTGTCCACATCACTACTTCCATTCTGTCTAACAGAATAGAGGGCTGCAAAGTACTGCTGAAATACTTCCTTCATCTCTTTAGATGTATACCTAAATTCTCCTTTTTTATTTTTGGATTTTATCGATGAAATTTATATCCCTTTTTTTCTTCAAGATTGTTGCCAAATGTTTCCCCACTTTATTTCCCCACCGGTACCTGTCTTTTACCTGTTTATTTAAGATCCTATTTGATTCAGACTCCAAAACATCTTTAAGTTCTTCTCTTTTAATTATTAGTTGATGTAGGAGGGTCCTATGTTTCCCTTTATAGGCTTTGTGAGCTTGTTCAAGTTTATGTATTTCTACTATAATATTCTCCTTCTTTTTTAAACTTTCTTTTTTCCTTCCAGCCCCTATGGCTATCAAAACCCCCTAGACATGTGCAAGATGAAAAAATTTGTTTAGTTTCGTTTCGTTTCAATTCGTTATTTAACTAAATTCGTTTAGTTAAATTCGTTGCATTCGTTACATTCGTTTTCGGAATTCGTTTCGTTTTGTATTCGAATTCGAAAAAATTTGACCGCATTCGAAAAAATTCGACCGTATTCGAAAAAATTCGACCGTATTCGAAAAAAAACGATCAAATTCGAAAAAAATCCTACCACATTCGAAAAAAACTATCAAATTCGAAAAAATTCTACCACATTCGAAAAAAACTATCAAATTTGAAAAAATTCTACCACATTCGAAAAAAACTGTCAAATTCGAAAACATTCTACCACATTCGAAAAAAACTATCAAATTCGAAAAAATTCTACCACATTCGAAAAAAAACTGTCAAATTCGAAAAAATTCTACCACATTCGAAAAAAACTGTCAAATTCAAAAAAATTCTACCACATTCGAAAAAAAATGCTAAAATTCGAAAAAATTCTACCGCATTCGAAAAAACATTAACTGAATGTGAAAAAATAAACTATATATAACCATTTTGCGAAATTTGAAATTCTTATATAGAAAAGATTAGAATAGAATAGAAAAGAATAGCATAGAAAAACAATAGAACAGAATAGAAAAAAATATAATATATTGTATTCTAATCTTTTCTATTCAAATTCAAATTCATTCTGTACCAAATTCCAATTTCGGAAGATGGTTATATATATGTTATATTTTTTTCTATTCTGTTCCATTGTTTTTCTATGCTATTCTTTTCTATTCTATTCTAAACTTTTCTATTCGAATTTAAATTTATTCTATGCGAAATTCGAATTTCGGAAGATTGCTTCTAAAATTAGAATTTCGTATAGAATGAATTCGAATTTGAATAGAAAAGATTAGAATAGAAAATAATAGACATAGAATAGACTAGAAAAGCAATAGAACAGAAGAGAAGAAAATATAATATATATATTATATTTTCTTCTCTTCTGTTCTATTGTTTTTCTAGTCTATTCTTTTCTATTATTTTCTATTCTATTCTAAACATTTATATTCAAATTTGATTTCGGTCTATATGAAATTCGAATTTTGGAGGATCTTTTATATATATATCTATAGATATAGATCTCTCTCTCTCTCTTTATATATATATATCTATCTATATCTATATATAATATATATATATAATATAATATATATAGAGAGAGAGAGAGAGAGAGAGAGAGAGATATCTATATCTATATATATATATAGATATAAATATATAAATAATTTTTTTCTATTCTGTTTCATTGTTTTTCTATGCTATTCTTTTCTATTCTATTCTAAACTTTTCTATTCGAATTTGAATTCATTCTATACGAAATTCGAATTTCGGAAGATGGCTTCTGAAATTCGAATTTTGTATAGAATGAATTCAAATTTGAATAGAAAATAACAGAAAAGGGGGCGCATGTGCGGCAGCCTGAGGTGAAGGTAATGTTACCTTAGAGCTCCGCTCCTCGGGAGTTTTCTTTGGAGGACTACAGGTCCCAGTGAACCAGCAAGTATCCCAAAACTGCAGAAAATCCTACCTAATACTGTCAGCTTCACTGACAATGGTCTTGAGAGCTCCTAAAACGAAAATTAAAGCAGGAAAAACGAAGGAAACGGCACACAGGCTGGCGGCTGGAATGGCGGCGGCATCCTCTCCCCCACAGCACAGCGGTGAATACACTAAAAAATCTTTACCTCACAGTCAGCACAGCGGTGAATGAATACACTGGAAAATCTTTACCTCACAGTCAGCACAGCGGTGAATACACTGAAAAATCTTTACCTCACAGTCAGAAGACACAGGCTGCTAACGGTGAGTCTGAGTCTGAATATGAATACTGTGAATTACAAGCTGCTACACAGTCTGACATCTTCAAAAAATTTGAATGTATGCTTCAGAAAGCCCTCAAACAGACTTCTGATCATATAACTGACAAACTGACTAAAGAAATTAGAGAACTAGGTCAGAGAACAGCTGACTTAGAACTGAGGGTTGATGAAATTGATAATTTTACACAGAACTACATGTCTGAGATGAAGGTACTAAAAGAGGAAAACCTTACATTACAAAATCGTTTAGAGGACCAAGAGAACAGAGATCATCGATCGAATCTGCGAATCAGGGGAATCCCTGAATCTGTTCTAGACCTGCAGGCTAATATCACGGCGCTCTTTCAAGAATTATTACTTGGAACCCCTATTGACAGGTTCGAAATGGATAGAGTGCATAGAGCGTTAGCCCCACGCACAATAAATGGTCCCCCGAGGGATATTATAGCTAAATTGCACTTTTACAGAACCAAAGAACAGATACTAACAGCTGCCAGAGGGAGAGAATCTCTTAGCTTCCAGGGCAATACCTATCAACTCTTCACAGATTTGTCCCCACTAACGGTTGCAAAAAGACGTGCACTTAAACCTCAACTCCAGGTACTCCAGAGAAATCAAATTTCCTATCAATAGGGATTTCCTTTTTGTCTCAGATTTACTCATTTGGAAACAAAATATGTTTGTCGCTCTTCAGAGGACTTGAAGTCAGCCCTATTTGATATGGGCCTAGCCGAAGCAATCTTATCAAATGACCAGTCTCATAGGCACTCAGCTTTTCGTTCTACACAGCAAAACAAAGACCCAAAACCCAGCTATTCCACATCTTCCCATCAAAATCTTAACAAGCGAGGTCGATATGAACATTCACCACCAAACAATGAGGATTCAATGGACTGACAATCTAAGCCAGACTAGTTATTTGTCCTTGCTACTTTTTTCCAGCACAGTATGCTGACAGAGTTAATAAACTGCCATATTCATGACTAAAATGAGTTATGGCTACATACTACTGTTATGTTACAAAAATATATATTTTTTTTTTAATATTTTTTTTTTTATTTTTTTATATTAACTTTTTTCTGTTTTTTTTCCTCTCAAGTTTTTGAACTTTATTTTTTCTTTTTTTGTAACAATTTAAGCGAAATTTTTCCATGATAGTAATGGAATAGTTCCTGTGGTCCTCCGATGTTATACATCCCTTAGGAATTTCTTGTTGCCCTTTATTCCACCTAAGGACTCCTACCATTGTTATGGGGGTCTCCATTGGTGGTCCCGGACCCTCTCAGAGAGTTCTAAAAACTCTCCTGAGATGCTCCTACACCCTATTATTTAGCCTTAATATACTGCTAAATTGTCTTCATAAATCACTGCTAAATTGTCTTGGGTTTGTTCGATTCTCCTCTCCTTTTTTCTCTTTCTATTCTATTGCTTCTTTCTTTAATCTTTGCTATTCCCTCCTGACTCTCGGGTTGGTGATCCTGGCTCTCGGTGAGTACTCTGCTTGTTATGCTATAATATTCGCATTCGTTGTTTTATGGCTCCTATAAATATCTTGTCATTAAATGTACAGGGGTTTAATACTCCAAATAAGCGAACCAAGGCTTTACGCTCTTTTGCTATAAAAAAAGCTAATATTATATGTTTGTAGGAAACGCATTTTACTGACAAAGTTTATCCCAAATTTCTTTCATTATCATGTCCACAATTCTATACTGCTTCAGCTATGGTTAAACAGCGCAGAACTCTCATTGGTTTTCACCGTTCCACTCCGTTTAACCCTGTATCCAAAATAACAGACCCTGAAGGACGATATGTTCTCCTAGCAGGATTTATTTCTGATAATCCTATTACTATTGTGTCTTATTATGCCCCTAACAAACGCCCAACTGCTTTCTTATCCCACCTTTTTCAACTTATAGAAGTACATAAGTTTGGTACTGTTGTTATTTGTGGGGATTCTAATGCTACTATTTTCCTGTTCTTAGATAAATCTCCCCCTGGACCTACCACAAACTCAATAAACCTAACTTTTCTACATCTACTCACCACTCATAGCCTGGTAGATACTTGGCGAGAGATGAACCCTATTAGTAGGCGCTTCACTCATTATTCTTATCCGCATAACTCTTTTTCACGAATAGATCATATTCTAATCCCGTCAAGTATGCTACCAGAAATCATATCATCCAAAATCATTCCTTTTCCATGGACAGACCACTGCGCAGTATTCATTACCATTGCTTCCACAATTCCTAGATCACACGATATCACTTGGTGTATAAACGATTCAATTCTGACCCACCCTTCTCATCGTGTTGAGATTGAAAAAGCACTTTCTGATTACCTAAAATCCAATGATACAGACGATGTCTCTGCTATTACATTATGGGAGGTGCACAAGGTAGTCATTAGGGGTAGACTGATACAGCAAGCAACTAACCTTAAAAGAGAACGCAAACTGTTGTTTGCAAAACTTGAATCTACCTTTAATGACTGTCATCAAACTTTTCAAACCTCCCCGAATGCTACCAACAGTACCAAACTAGAAAAAGCCCGCCTGGATCTAGATCTTTTTCTTACTGATACCGCAGATAAACTTATAAGTAAACGCCAGCATGTTCAATATTGCAGGGCAAATAAACCTGATACACCTATGGCCAGAATTTTAAAAAATTCACAACATATTCATACGCCTATCAGATTGAAAGTATCCCGGGAATCTTACACTAGTAACCCAGTGAAAATACTTGAAATTTTTCGCTCTAAGTTATCTAAACTATATTCTTCTGCCTCAAATTTTGATAAAACTAAAGCAGACACACTGTTCTCCAATATCACGCTTCCTAACCTTGATCAACAACAGAAAGATCTTCTTGAATGTCCAATTACAGATACTGAAGTCCTTAACGCAATAAAATCTTTAAAATTACGTAAAAGACCAGGCCCAGATGGATTTTCGGCAACATATTATAGACAATTTGCATCAATCTTAACACCTGTCTTAACTAAAGCCTTCAATTCGATCCTTAAAGGTAACTCATTTAGAACAGAGACTCTCACCTCTATAATAGCAATGATCCCCAAACCACATTCTGACTTCACCTCCTGGACTAATTATCGTCCTATATCCCTCCTAAATCTCGATATAAAATTAATTGCTAAAATTTTGTCCACTAGTCTGAATAATATTATTGGCCTACTAATCCATAAAGACTAGTGATGAGCCGAACACCCCCCGGTTCGGTTCGCACCAGAACCTGCGAACGGACCGAAAGTTCGCACGAACGTTAGAACCCCATTGACGTCTATGGGACTCGAACGTTCGAAATCAAAAGTGCTCATTTTAAAGGCTAATTTGCATGGTATTGTCCTAAAAAGGGTTTGGGGACCCGGGTCCTACCCCAGGGGACATGTATCAATGCAAAAAAAACTTTTAAAAACGGCCGTTTTTTCGGGAGCAGTGATTTTAATGATGCTTAAAGTAAAAAAAAAAAAAAGTGAAATATTCCTTTAAATATCGTACCTGAGGGGTGTCTATAGTATGCCTGTAAAGTGACGCGTGTTTCCCGTGTTTAGAACAGTCCCTGCACCAAATGTCATTTTTAAAGGAAAAAATCTCATTTAAAACTGCTTGCGGGTTTAATGTAATGTCGGGTCCTGGTAATATGGATGAAAATCAGTGAGACAAACGGCATGGGTACCCCCCAGTCCATTACCAGGCTCTTTGGGTCTTGTATGGATATTAAGGGGAACCCCGCACCCAAATTAAAATAAGGAAAGGTGTGGGGCCACCAGGCCCTATATACTCTGAACAGCAGTATACAGGCTGTAGGTTTGTTGTTAAGTAGAATCTCTTTGTAATTTTGAACGGGTACATTTTTAACGTGTTTAGCTCCAGCCAAAAAATCTTTTTTAAGCTTTTTGGAAAACATAGGGAAGGGTTATCACCCCTGTGACATTTGTTTTGCTGTCTTTCCTCCTCTTCAGAATATTTCACCTCACTTTTTGTCCCAATGGATTGGAAAGCATCAGTGGAAAGGAGAAATGTTTTTCCCATATTAACTCTTACAGGAGAGAATTTCCCTTCCTAGGGGTAGATTTATTCTCACTTCCTGTTGTCTCCTTCCGTTTGCAAGTAGGAGTCGTTTGTAAGTTAGTTGTTTGAAAGTAGGGTCCTGCCCTATATACTCAGCAGAAATTTGGGCCTTAGGTGTTGCTGTGGCCACAACACTGTAAGCCCTCACAGGGCTCTGCTGTGAAATATTAGATCAAGAATTGTAATTACATGCCCCTGTTGAACAGGAGCTGAAAAATTAGGCCTTAGGCACTGGTGCTGGTGCCACAACACTGCAACCCCTCACAGACACTCTAGTTGGAATGCAGGAACGAGCCCTGCTGTAAAGTATTGCATCAAAAATTGTAATTACACGCCCCTGTTAAACAAGGGCTGAAAAATTGGGCCTTAGGCACTGGTGCTAGTGCCACAACACTGCAACCCCTCACAGACACTCTAGTTGGAATGCAGGAACGAGCCCTGCTGCAAAGTATTACATCAAAAATCGTAATTACACGCCCCTGTTAAACAGGGGCTGAAAAATTGTGCCTTAGGCACTGGTGGTGGCGCCCAGAACCAAAAATGCTCTTACAAGCTATCAGCGTGATGATTGAGGAGGAAGAGGATAATTACTCAGGAATAGTCACTCAGCATCAGCATAGGCAGTCTTTGAAGGGATCTGAGATTTCAAAAAAAATTATTCAGTTACATCAGCATCAGGTGCTTGGTAGCTGGTGGTGATCCAAGACTCATTCATTTTTATGAAGGTCAGTCGATCGACCGAGTCAGTGGACAGACGCACCCTGTGATCGGTTACCACGCCTCCAGCAGCACTGAATGTGCGTTCCGAAAGAACGCTGGATGCAGGACAGGCCAGTAGCTCAATTGCATACTGTGCAAGCTCTGGCCAGTGATCCATCCTCAAGACCCAGTAACCCAGAGGATTTTCGGTGGGAAAGGTGTCCAAGTCTGATCTTGCCCCTAGGTATTCCTGCACCATGTAAAACAGACGCTGGCGATGGTTGCTGGAACCGATCATACCTTGGGGCTGCGGACCAAAAAATTGTCAGACGGCCACCTTCTCCACCGCTCCTTCTTTGACTGACCGAAGCCTCAGCAACACGTTGTCCAGAAACAGGAGTTTGTAACCTCCCAGTCTCTGGGAACGCGTTGCACAGACCTTTCTGCAAGGCCTCCCGAAGATGTTTCATCCTCTGCTCCCTCTGCGATGGCAAGATAAGGTCCGCAACCTTACCCTTGTAACGTGGATCAAGGAGGGTTGCCAGCCAGTATTGGTCCTTCTCCTTGATACCACGAATACGAGGATCCTTACGCAGGCTTTGCAGGATCAGGGAGGCCATGCAGCGTAGGTTTGCTGAGGCATTCGGTCCGGAGTCCTCTGGGTCACTAAGGACGACATGGTCCGCAGCCACCTCCTCCCAGCCACGTACAAGTCCATGTGTTTCTTGGGACTGATCCCTTAAAGACTGCTGCTGATGCTGAGTGCCAGGCTCCACCTCCATACTGACACAATCTTCCTCCTCCTCCTCCTCCTCTTCCTCCTCGTCCTCTTCCTGTGTGATCGGCGGGCACGCAGGAACACTGTCTGGATAAAGGGGGCCTTGAGAGCTAAGGAAGTCCTCCTCTTCCTGCCTCTGTTCTGCCTCAAGTGCCCTGTCCATTATTCCACGCAGCGTGTGCTCCAACAGGTGGACAAGGGGGACAGTGTCACTGATGCATGCACTGTCACTGCTCACCATCCTCGTGGCCTCCTCAAATGGTGACAGGACAGTGCATGCATCCCTGATCATGGCCCACTGGCGTGAGGAAAAAAAACCTAGCTCCCCTGACCCTGTCCTGGTGCCATAGTCGCACAGGTACTCATTGATGGCCCTCTGCTGCGTGTGCAGCCGCTGCAGCATGGCCAACGTTGAGTTCCACCTGGTGGGCATGTCACAGATTAGGCAGTTCTTGGGCAGGTTAAACTCCTTTTGGAGGTCCGTCAGCCGAGCACTGGCATTATATGACCGGCGGAAATGCACACAGACTTTCCTGGCCTGCCTCAGGACATCCTGTAAGCCCGGTTACCTGCCCAAGAACCGCTGCACCACCAAGTTAAGGACGTGAGCCAAACAGGGCACATGGGTCACTTGTCCCTGTCGGAGGGCAGAGAGGAGGTTGGTGCCATTGTCGCAAACCACCATTCCTGCCTTAAGTTGGCGTGGCGTCAACCACCTCTGAACCTGCCCCTGCAGAGCTGACAGAACCTCTGCCCCAGTGTGGCTCCTGTCCCCCAAGCACACCAGCTCAAGCACCGCATGGCATCTTTTGGCCTGCGTACTTGCGTAGCCCCTTGAACGACTACGGAGCACCGCTGGTTCCGAGGAAGAGGCCATGGAGGAAGAAGAAGAGGAGGGGGTGGAGGAGAGAGGTGTGTCACAATCATTAGCATTTTGGAGGCGTGGTGGCGGAACAACCTCCAACACTACTGCACCTTGTCCTGCATCCTTCCCAGCTGCCAGCAGAGTCACCCAATGCGCCGTGAAACTTAGGTAACGTCCCTGTCCATGCCTGCTGGACCATGAGTCAGCGGTAATATGCACCTTACCGCGGACCGCCCTGTCCAGCGAGGCATGGACATTGCCTTCCACATGCTGGTAGAGAGCCGGAATCGCCTTCCGTGAGAAAAAGTGGCGTTTGGGTACCTGCCACTGAGGAACTGCACATTCCACAAACTCACGGAAGGGGCAGAGTCTACCAACTGAAAAGGCAGCAGTTGAAGTGCTAGCAATTTTGCCAAGCTAGCATTCAACCGCTGGGCATGTGGATGGCTGGGAGCAAACTTCTTTCGGCGGTGCAGCAGCTGGGGCAGGGAAATTTGCCTGGTACAATCTGACGTCGGTGTACCAAAATCAGGTTGCCCACAAGTACGTGGCTGTGACACACCTAATTCTACACCTTCATTCCTCTCAGTGCAGGTCTCAGAGAGGACTGAAGGTCTAGTGGGGTTGGAAATCTCAGCTGATGAGGAGCAAGCAGAGGTCCTCTTTGTTCTTTGGTGTGGGTCTTTTAGATACGCTTGCCAACGAACTGCATGGCAGGTCAACATATGTCTGGTCAAGCATGTGGTACCCAAGCGGGAGATGTTTTGGCCACGCGAGATACGCTTGAGACATATGTTGCAAATAGCAGCGGTGCGATCTGATGCACTCGTCTCAAAAAAGGCCCACACCAAAGAACTTTTTGAATAACGCGCAGAGACTGCAGCGCCCTGCACATGTGGAGCTTTGGGGTGTGATGCAGTCAATGTGCTGCCCTTAGGCTGGCCCCTGGAGGGCATCCTGCCTCGTTGGTGATGTGCCGCCTCCTCCTCCTCCTCCTCCTCCTCTCTCCTATCAGGCACCCACGTTGAGTCAGTGACCTCATCATCCCCTCCCTCCTCATCACTGGAGCAAACCTGGCAGTATGCTGCAGCAGGGGGAGCATGACTGCCAGATTGCTGTCCTTCTTGGGCACCCCCTCTGTCCGTGCTCGTGTTACTGCCTTCATCGAGCTCAGTATCATCATCAGAGCCTTCCAAACGCTTGGCATCCTCCTGGAGCATGTACCCAACACTGTGGTCAAACAGTTTGAGGGACTCCTCAGGAGGACATGGTGGGGCTAGGGAAGGAGTCACTGATGACATTGAGCCGAGGGAAGAGGCCGCTGCTTTGCCAGACAAAGTACCCTGGGCATGGGTGAGAGAGGATGAGGAGGATGAGGACGGCTTGGTCATCCACTCGACCAAGTCTTCCGCATGTTGCGGCTCAACATGGCCAGCTGCCGAAAAAAAGGCCAAGCGTGTCCCATGGCCACGTGCTGATGAGGATGCACCGTCTCCACGACCAGCACTAGACACAGAGCCTGCTTGCCCTCTCTTATTGGCTTGTGACTGTCTGCCTCTCCTTCTTGGCCTTCCAGACATACTAATGGCCTGTAGCTGCACTAAGCTGGGATATATATATATATATATATATATATATATATATATGTACTGATACTGCAGCTAGCAAAATCAACTGCCTGGCTGTAGTATGAGAACACCACCAACCTTCTACAGGTAGCTTTAGCTGAACACTGTGAGGTGGACGCACCCCACTAACTTGTAGGTTTAGCAGAACACTGTGAGCAAGACGCACTGCACTAACTGTAAATAGTCTAGCTGCCTGACTGTGGTACTAATAGGATCAAAAGAACACCAGCAATTTTCTTCAGGTAGCTGTATTTACTGTAACAAGACAAGCCTGCCTGTCAGTAAGAAGATAACAGAAACGGATCTAGCTGAACACTGTGAGCAGGACGCACCCCACTAGCTTGTAGGTTTAGCTGAACACTGTGAGGTGGACGCACCCCACTAACTTGTAGGTTTAGCTGAACACTGTGAGCAGGACGCACCCCACTAACTTGTAGGTTTAGCAGAACACTGTGAGCAGGACGCACTGCACTAACTGTAAATAGTCTAGCTGCCTGACTGTGGTACTAATAGGATCAAAAGAACACCAGCAATTTTCTTTAAAATACTGTAACAAGACAAGCCTGCCTGTCAGTAAGAAGATAACAGGAACGGATCTAGCTGAACACTGTGAGCAGGACGCACCCCACTAGCTTGTAGGTTTAGCTGAACACTGTGAGGTGGACGCACCCCACTAACTTGTAGGTTTTGCTGAACACTGTGAGCAGCACGCACCCCACTAACTTGTAGGTTTAGCAGAACACTGTGAGCAGGACGCACTGCACTAACTGTAAATAGTCTAGCTGCCTGACTGTGGTACTAATAGGATCAAAAGAACACCAGCATTTTTCTTCAGGTAGCTGTATTTACTGTAACAAGACAAGCCTGCCTGTCAGTAAGAAGATAACAGAAATGGATCTAGCTGAACACTGTGAGCAGGACGCACCCCACTAACTTGTAGGTTTAGCTGAACACTGTGAGCAGGACGCACCCCACTTACTTGTAGGTTTAGCAGAAAACTGTGGGCAGGACGCACTGCACTAACTGTAAATAGTCTAGCTGCCTGACTGTGGTACTAATAGGATCAAAAGAACACCAGTAATTTTCTTTAAAATACTGTAACAAGACAAGCCTGCCTGTCAGTAAGAAGATAACAGGAACGGATCTAGCTGAACACTGTGAGCAGGACGCACTGCACTAAATGTAAATAGTCTAGCTGCCTGACTGTGGCACTAATAGGATCAAAAGAACACCAGTAATTTTCTTCAAAATACTGTAACAAGACAAGCCTGCCTGTCAGTAGGAATATAACAGGAACGGATCTAGCTGAACACTGTGAGCAGGACGCACTGCACTAAATGTAAATAGTCTAGAAGATAACAGGAACGGATCTAGCTAAACTGAATACAGTGTATATATATATATATGCAACACCTGGGATGCATATATATACACAATACACTTTAAGTGCAGCTAACTGACTGACTGTCCTGCCTAATCTAGCTAACTCAAATGAAATGACACTGTCTCTCTCTCTCTCTAAGCACACCGGAACACACTGCACAGGGCCGCCGTGCAGGCGGCCTTATATAGTGTGGGGCGTGTACTAAATCCCCTGAGCCATAATTGGCCAAAGCCTCCTTGGCTTTGGCCAATTATGGCTCTCTGTTAAGGCGGCGCTGTGATTGGCCAAGCATGCGGGTCATAGTGCTTGCTTGGCCAATCATCAGCAAGCAATGCACTGCGATGCTGCAGTGAATTATGAGCCGTGACGCGCCACACGAATTTGGCGCGAACGGCCCATATCGTTCGCAATTCGACGAACGATCGAACAGCCGATGTTCGAGTCGAACACGGGTTCGACTCGAACACGAAGCTCATCCCTAATAAAGACCAAACAGGCTTTATGCCTAAACGCCAAGCTGGAGATAATATCAGGAGAGCACTCTTACTTATTAATGCGGCTAAAACTAGACGAATCCCAGCTAGCCTTGTATCCTTAGACATAAGGAAAGCATTCGATTCAGTTACGTGACCTTATATGGAATATGTCCTTGGTAAATGGGGATTTGGAAACAACTTTTTAACCTGGGTCTCATCCTTATACAATAATCCTAGAGCATATATCAAATATGCAGGCTATAAGTCAACAATGATTGATATCAAAAGAGGCACTAGACAAGGATGCCCTCTTTCCCCTTTACTTTTTGCCCTAATAATAGAACCCCTGGCACACCTTATTATAACCAATCCTGACATTAAAGGTATCGAACTAGGTGGTTATCACCATAAACTATGTCTCTTTGCGGATGACATTCTCATATTTTTGTCTCATCCCCATATATCCACCCCTAATCTACTAAAAACACTAGATAATTTTGCCCAAATATCAGGACTACATGTTTATCCAACAAAATCAAATGCATTAAATATTTCCTTATCTCAATTAGAACTTCAGCAGGCACAAACTTCCTTACCCTTTACTTGGGTTCCAAAGCTGCTTCCATACCTAGGAATAAAACTCACAATCTCTCTTAAAGACCTTTTTGCGGCAAATTACTTACCCCTCCTTAAACAAACTTCCGGCTTCCTGAAACAATGGGCTCTTCTATCATTGTCATGGTTGGGAAGGATTAATGCGGTAAAGATGTCAATCCTGCCGAAACTCTTATATTTATTTAGGGTACTCCCTATTTCTTTACCATCTTACTTTCTTAGACTTACTCAACGTAGAGTTATGTCCTTCATTTGGGATACCACCAAACCTCATATACCTAAATCTACGCTTTACCTTAATAAATTGAGTGGTGGTTTGGGATTGCCCAACTTTTCCTCCTATTTCTATACTGCACAGCTAGCACTTATACCCAAGTATCACTTATCCCCTATGGGTAGCTATTGAATCAGTGGAAAGTGACCCTATCTCAGTGGCAAATATGTTTTGGCTCTGTCCTGCTGATAGAATAAATCTTTCTAATCCTATCACGAAATAGACCCTAGCAGTATGGGATAAATGTAAATTTGCACATAATCTTCAATCAACACATAATCCCTTGCTTTCAATTCTTAATAATCCAGCCTTTTATCCTTCCTGGAAATTCCCAAAATCATTCTCTGCATGGACCTCTACGAACCTGACTCGTTTATACAATCTTTCCTCGACTAAAGCTATTTATACATTTCCTGTACTATGTGAAACCTTTGGGTTACCTAAAACTGAAATATTTCGATATTTACAAATTAAACATTTTTATGAACCACTTCTTAGTACAGGCTCAACTCTTAATCAAATGACTCAATTTGAGTGGATTTGTATAAGTGATCCACACATTAGAGGACTTATCTCAATATTATATTTTCAACTTAATATGATATCTAGTGAGTTTCTACCCTCATACACAACTAAATGGGCACAAGATATGAATCGATTGTTTAATAAACAAGATTGGTCGAATATATGGTCAGCCACCAAAACTTCCTCTCCAAATTGTTTTGCTGTAGAAACTAATTACAAGGTTCTAGCACGCTGGTACCTTGTACCAGCTAGAATAGCTAAATTTGTCCCCACATATTCACCTAATTGCTTTAGAGGATGTGACACAGCAGGAACACATTTTCACATATGGTGGCAATGCCCCGTAGTTGAAGAATTCTGGAAGAATATATTTCTTATGGCTTCTAAAGCCCTGGAAATCACGATTCCTCCAGATCCTGCAACAGCACTCCTAAACCTTAAACCCACAATACTCACCCATACTCAATTCCAATTGTTTATCCAACTTAGCACTGCAGCTAAACAAACGATTGCCAAGGCGTGGAAGTCCCAAAATCTAATTCTTGCTGAAGCTAAACACAGAATGAACAGAGCACTTTTATACGCCAAGATGACAGCTATTGAAGAAAATAAAATAAATACATTTCGCAAAATTTGGCAACCATGGGTTAAAAACTACCTCCCTACAGATTTTGACCAATCCCTGTTGTTACCACACTAAGATATATATCATATTATTACTGAAATATATATTATATTTGTATACCTAATGAGAGCTGGATCATCATCCCGGGAAACTCTCTTTTTTTTTTTTTTCTCTCTTCTTTCCTTCTTTCCATCTTTATCTCTCCCCCCTCTCCTTTTCTTGTATTATTTCCTAAAATATTCCTATGTATACTTAGTCTAATAACTTGATTTATTTCTCTAATCTTACATCTAGAATCCCAACTAGTGTATAGTAAAAATGGTTGTAAGATATCTCTAAAATTACTTTATTTTATTAACTTATTTATTTATCTTTTTTATCATACTGCAAAGATCTTCTGATGATTGATATGTATCCATGTATTGTATCATTTTATTTCTTCTTCTGTGAAAACTCCATAAATATATTTAACAAGAAAATAACAGAAAAGAATAGACTAGAAAAACAATAGAACAGAACAGAATAAAATATAATATATATTATATCTTATTCTATTCTGTTCTATTGTTTTTCTAGTCTATTCTTTCTACTCTATTCTAATCTTTTCTATTCAAATTCATTTTATACGAAATTCGAATTTCGGAAGATGGTTTTATATATATATATATAAAATATTTTTTTCTATTCTGTTCTATTGTTTTTCTATTATTTTCTATTATATTCTAATCTTTTCTATTTGAATTCATTCTGTACCAAGTTCCAATTTCGGAAGATGGTTATATATATATATATATATATATATATATATATATATATATATAATTTTTTTCTATTCTGTTCTATTGTTTTTCTGTTCTAGTCTTTTCTATTAGAATTCTATTTCATTCTATTTCATTCTGTTTCTGTATAACCTTTTTCAGAAATTCAAATTTTGTATAGAATGAATTCACATTCAAATAGAAAAGATTAGAATAAAATAGAAAATAATAGAAAAGAATAGAAAAACAATAGACCAGCATAGAAAAAAAAAAATAAAAAAAAAATATATATATATATATATATATATATATATATATATATAACCATCTTCCGAAATTTGAATTTCTTATAAAATGAATTCGAATTTGAATAGAAAAGATTAGAATAGAGTAGAAGAGAAAAGACTAGAAAAACAATAGAACAGAATAGAATAAAATATATATATTATATTTTATTCTGTTCTGTTCTATTGTTTGTCTAGTCTATTATTTTCTATTCTAATCTTTTCTATTCAAATTCGAATTCATTCTATATGAAATTCCACTTTCAGAAGCCATCTTCCGAAATTCAAATTTCGTATAGAATGAATTCAAATTCGAATAGAAAAGTTTAGAATAGATTAGAATAGAAAAGAATAGCATAGAAAAACAATGAAACAGAATAGAAAAAAATTATATATATATTTATCTCTCTCTCGCTCTCTCTCTCTCTCTCTCTCTCTCTCTCTCTCTCTAGAGAGAGAGAGAGAGAGAGAGAGAGAGAGAGAGAGAGAGAGAGAGAGAGAGAGAGAGAGAGAGAGATCGAGATCGAGATCGAGATCTATAGATATAAAAAACATCCTCCAAAATTCGAATTCCATATAGACCGAAATCAAATTTGAATATAAATGATTAGAATAGAATAGAAAATAATAGAAAAGAATAGACTAGAAAAACAATAGAACAGAATAGAAGAAAATATAATATATATATTATATTTTCTTCTATTCCGTTCTATTGTTTTTCTAGTCTATTCTTTTCTATTATTTTCTGTTCTAATCTTTTCTATTCAAATTCGAATTCATTCTGTACGAAATTCAAACTTCAGAAGCCATGTTCCGAAATTCGAATTTCGTTTAGAATGAATTTGAACTTGAATTGAAAAGACTATTATAGAATATAAAATAATAGAAAAGAAAAGCATAAAAAAACAATAGAAGAGAATAATTTAAAAAAATTATATATATATATATATATATATATATATATATATATATATATATATTCTATTGCTTTATTATTTTATATTCTATCTTACTGTTTTTTTTAGAAAAACGTTTTCTATTTTTTTCGAATTCGATTCTAATTTGTTTTCGAATTCGATTCGAATTTGTCTTCGAATTAGATTCAAATATGTTTTCGAATTCGATTCGAATTTGTCTTTGAATATGATTCGAATATGTTTTCGAATTCGTTCGTTTTTTTTCAGATTCGTTTAAATTCTTTACTTTTGTAATTCGGAAATTCGGATGCACCCGAATTTCCGAAATAAGGAAAAATTCGTCCAAATTTCGATTCGGAACGAAACAAGATGCACATGCCTAAAACCCCCCTAATATACACCTTAAAGGTCTCCCACAGGACTGAACCCGAGGTCTCCCCCGTGTCATTGAACAAAAAAAACGAGTCGATTTCCTGCTGAACTTTTTCAGCTACCTTCTCATCCCTGATAAGATTTTGATTAAGGCGCCAGGTATATGGATACTTATAGAGCCCTTCTATACTCATTTTCATCAAAACAGGGGCGTGATCTGATAGCGTTATTATCTCTATCTTTGTGTCCTTCACTGACTCCAGCAAGCTGTGATCCACCAAAAAATAAACCAGCCTTAAATAGGTCCCGTGCACGGGAGAGAAAAAGGTGTAATCTCTAGATTTCGCATGTTGTATCCTCCAAACATCTATGATTTGGCAATCATGTAGTTTACGCCCTACATTGCTTAGGAGCTTTTTATCTACTCCCCGCGCACTTGACGTACTATCCAAGGCTGGATTTAGACAAAAATTGAGATCACCCGCTAGTATCACCTCCCCCACTTTAAAATCCATCAGTTTATCTAGTGTCTGAGAGAGAAATTTAATCGGATTTTTATTAGGGCAGTAAACATTGGCCAAAGTAAAAATCCTTTCTCCGAGCCTCACCTTTAGAAAGAGGAAACGGCCCTCAGGATCCACTTTCCTTTCTATCAAAACATATTTGGTCCTTTTAGAGAACCCTATTGCTACTCCCTTCGCCCGTTTAGTGGGGGAATCGCAATAGATCCAATTTGGGAAATTTATAGAATACAGCTTAATTCCTACATCCACCACCAAATTGGTCTCTTGCAGGAAAACTACATCTGCACCATAATGCTGTAACTCCCTAAGCACTTTGTGCCTCTTGCCAGGAGAATTAAGTCCTTTTACATTGTATGTTAGACAATTAATTTCCATCAAACCAAATAGTTAAAGAGCTTGCCTTTTTTCCGTACGCTGGAACTGTATTAATTAAGCTCCACTTGTAGTGCCCTTGAGGGGTAGGATCTACCCCCTCTCCCCAATCCTCTAATCTCCCTCCTCCCCCCACCCCCCCTCTCCCCCCTTCCCCACCCCCCTCTCCCCCCTTCCCCATCCAACCCTCTCCCCCCCCTGCCCAGCCAATACCTGACCTTCGGACCGCAGCATCGAGATCCAAAAAAAAAAAAAATTTCAACCTGCGTCCCGCTATAAAATGGGCTGAGACTCCATCAGCGGGCAGCCGTGGTCCACCCCCCCCTTATGGGGGAGGGGAGATGAAGAACGTGGAGATTTTAACACCTTTCCCACCCCCCCCCCCCTCTCGCCAGAAATAGCCAATTGGGTCTTTCCAGCACAACTCAGCAAGTTTTAGCAGGTAGCCATTCAAGGCAACAACCCAGTATTTCTGTTTACACAGTCCTTTTGCAAAAACTATATAACATAAAGCAGGGTCTCAGCCATCGCTGATCCTACCTTGACCTCGTCGCTGTATGCCTGGAGCTGATTCAGACCCTTCCTTGACTTCCGGGGAGAGCGTAGCACCCGGTCTTCAGGGTGACTTGTTTCATTACTGCAGGTCCGACCGATACTCAGGGGTCTCTCTGATCTCCTGTCCGATGCAATAGTGCAGTAGTGAGGCTGAGACAAGGAGATCCAGAGCCGAGAGTAGAGCCCGGAAGCTGGAAGCAAGGGAGATGCAGCAGCTGGCTGGACGCTTCTCAGAGTGATCCCAATGCTTCCCCTCCACACCGATCAGGTGGTGTTGCAGCCGCTCCACATGAACTCAGGCTGCCTCCTCCGAAGCATCTCCTCCCGCCACATGGAAGTGAGGGTTTACTGGGTCATCCACGGGCTCTCACCCCACGCCGAACCCATCCTTTTCCTATCTTCCTCCTCCGCTCTCCTCCACAGCGCCGCTGTCAGGCCCCTCCCCCAGCTCTAATGCGTCACATCCTCCCTCCCTGAGAAAGCCTGTATTTAGCTTATGACAGGCTGCACATGGAGCCCTGTATCTCCGGAACCATAAATAATAGCTACCTACCCCCCAAATTTGGGGTCTCCGTGACCCCTGGTCGCCGAGCTACGACCCGCGAAGTCAATCATTTTTTTCTATGCTCATGGCAGGTGAGCCTCCCCTGACTGCACGCCCCTGCTGTGTGTGTGTATATATATATATATATATATATATATATATAGTATATACAGTATATTACTGTGCAAAAGTTTTAGACAGTAAGAGTTTAATGCTGTAAATGAAGAATGCTTTCAGAAATAGAAGTGTAAATTTATTTTTATTAATTAACAACATGGAAAGCAAATGAACAGAAGAGATATCCAAATCAAATCAATATTTGGTGTGACCACCCTTTGCCTTCAAAACAGCATCAGCTCTTCTAGGTATACTTTCACACAGTCGTTGAAGGACCTCGGCAGGTAGGTTCTTCCAAACATCTTGGAGAACCAACCACAGATCTTCTGTGCATGTCGGCTGCTTTAAATCCCTCTGTCTCTTCATGTAGTCCCAGACAGAGTCCATGATGTTGAGATCAGGGCTCTGTAGGAGCCAAACCATCACTTCCAGGACTCCTTGTAATTCTTTACACCGAAGATAGTTTTTTTTTTTTTATATAATCTTTATTTTTATTTTATATATTAAAAGGAACACACAAACATATAGTCTATGGTCATTCTTACCACAATACAGTGCAATTCTTACAGTGCAGACCTAGACGTTCCAGACAAAAACAGGTTATCAAACCAATCACAAGTCAGAGTATAAAACGGAGGGGTAAGGGAAGGAGGGGGAAGGGGATGAGGGATTAAATCTTCTCCAAACTGTATTGCACTGTGAGACAGTCAAAAATGAGTCCCGGGGGGGGTCCCGCCATGGCAACTTCCCGGCCGGACCCGTCTTAAAAGCCCTCCATTCTGTATTGGAGGGGGGGTCTCGTCCCTGCTTTAAGGCCCCCGAGATGCCCACCGGGCGGGTCCCTCGGGAGGGGGGCCATATGCCTCCAGCTAACCTCCACCAAGAGGGAGGCGCCCCATGGGCATCCCCCGGGGTCAATGCCTTTGAAAGGTGCCTGTATCACCAGACGGAGCCCCTATCCCATAAGTCTGCCCCGGTAATGACTCTATAACATTTAATAAGGGAGATACAAAACTTGCCTTTTAAACAAAAAAAAAAAAACTAGACGCCTAGCGTCTCATATGAGCCTTCAACTGTGGACCTTGTGAACCATGCATAAGGAAAGAAAAAGGTCTACACAGGGTGCAATCAATAGGGCGGTGAGACATGCCATTCAGGTACGCACGTCACCACATACAGGCCTCCTTAGCTTCAAGGAGGGCTCCGCTAACTCCAACAGCGCGACTTCCAGGCTAGAGGACACAGGATTAGTGTCAATGGTGAATCTCCGCCACCGGGCCCAGATACTATCAAAGCGCTCACTCCTATTCCTGCACCTCGCCACCCATTCCTCCGCCTCTCTGATATCCTCCACCTTCTGTAACCATTCTTTTAAGGTAGGAATCCGTGGACTCTTCCAGTGGAGAGGTACCAGCCTTTTAGCAGCGTTTAATAGATGAGGAAGGGCGCTTTTTTTGTAATGGCTCAGAGGGAGGGTGGGGAGGTGCAAGAGAAAATGCTCCGGGGAGAACGGGATCTCAATCTGCAGGGCATTTTTAATGGTAGCCTGTACTTCCGTCCAGAACGGCCTAATTACTGGGCATTCCCACCACACATGAAGGAGGGTGCCTTTCTGACCGCAATCACGCCAGCAGCGGTCAGAAACCGAGGGGTAAATACGTGCTATGATGGCTGGTACCCGGTACCAACGAGTTAGAAGCTTATAGTTAGTTTCCTGCGTTCTGGACTCAATGGAGCTAGAATGTGCTAATTTATACATGTGTAGGCGCTGTTCTGGTGAGAACTCTATCCCTAGGTTCCGCTCCCATTCTCTTATGAAAGCCGGCTTGCAAGCAGCGGAAACTGAACCCAGTAGCCTATATAACTCAGAGATCAGATGGGGAGTTGGTTCTTCTTCTATGAAAAATCTTTCTAGTGTGGTAATGGTGTCTAGCCCTCTCATCGAAGCTCCCTCTGTTGCAATGAAGTGTTGGAGTTGCTGGTGTCTCCACCAATCCATGGGGAATCTGCCATGGCTAGTCCTCAAGGCATCTAGGGGTATCAGACTACCCTTATCTACAAATTTGCCGCAGCTATAATTACCATCTGTAACCCATGTACCAAAAAAGGTCCCTTGCTCCCCAGGAGGGAACCACCTGAACCCCCCCAGCGGTGCCAGTGGGGAGCCGGGGGGCACTAAAGCGTACAAAGCATTCGTGCGATCCCAGACCCGCAGGATATGAGTAGTTAGCGGGGAGGACGTTTGTGAGAGTCCTCTGTATTCACGAGGCAGCCAAGGCGCGTAAGACAAGTCCCGGCCTGCCAAGCTCTTCTCCAAGGAGACCCATATTTTTGAACCCCCATGATGCCGCCAGTTGAGGATATGTTGGATCGCAATGGCTCTGTAGTATCGCCTTATATCCGGGAGGCCCAGGCCTCCCATTTCCTTGGCCTTCTGTAATAAAGACGCAGCCAGTCTTGGCCTTTTGCCATGCCAGATGAAATTAATCATTAGGCTTTGAAGCTGTGTAAAGAAGCTCCTGGGGAGAGGGACCGGCAGCATTTGTAAATAAAAGAGCACCCTTGGAAGGATGTTCATCTTGAGTATGCTAAGTTTGCCCAGCCATGTGAAGGAAGTCTTGGCCCAATTCTGTAAGTCTCTACGCACCATGCTCAAAAGGGTGGGAAAATTAGCTGAGTAAATATTATCAAATCGATTGGTAAGTTGTATACCCAGGTACTTAATCGACGTTGTAGCCCAACTAAATGGGAAAGCTTGTTGTAAGTCATTAGCCATCTTCGCAGGGATGGTGATGGGCAGAATTTCGGATTTCGAAAAATTTATTTTAAAATTGGACACCTGACCAAAAGTTTTTAGTTCCCTCATAAGGTTTGGCAGTGACACCAAGGGCTGGGTCAAATGAAAGAGCACGTCGTCGGCATAGGCCGACAGTTTGTGTTCCGTTGACCCCACCGTCACCCCTCTGATGTCAGCACTCGCCCGTATTGTTCGAAGCAGTGGCTCCATAGCCAGAGCGAACAAGAGGGGGGAGAGGGGGCACCCCTGCCTCGTGCCATTCCGTATGGGGAACCCCAGGGATAGGTGGCCATTTACCTTGACCTTCGCACCGGGGGTCGCGTAAAGTGCCATGATCCATCTAAGCATATGAGGGCCTAGTCCCCAAGCCTCCAGCACCGCCTTTAGGTATGACCAATCTATTCTGTCAAAAGCCTTTTCGGCATCCGTGGACAGAATAAGGTACGGGGTGGAATTCCTATGGGAACATGCCCATTGTATAAGCTGCATGGCCCGGATGGAGTTGTCCCTAGCCTCTCTACCTGGGATAAATCCCGTTTGATCAGGGTGGATAAAGGAGGGCAAGACATATTTAAGTCGATTTGCCATGATCTTAGCAAAAATTTTTATATCGACGTTAAGAAGTGATATTGGTCGATAGCTTTGTGGGAGAGTAGGGTCCTTGCCCTCCTTCGGGATTACGGTGATGTGGGCCAATAATGCCTCAGGGGGGATCTGGTGGTTTGTGGCTAAAGAATTAAAATACCTACACATATGATTTTGTAGCAAAGGGAGAAATTTTACATAGTATGCTTTGGAATATCCATCCGGGCCAGGGCTCTTCCCATTAGGTAAGGCTTTCACTGTCGAGATGATCTCCTGAGGGGAGACGGGGGCGTCAAGGTCTAGCTGCTGTTCGGGTGTCAGGGAGGGAAGTCCGGCTGAGGCGAGGTAGTCGCCAATAGCTTTCATTTTCGCTGTCCGCCCTGTGTGGGAGATCTCCTTATCTAGGTGATATAAGTCCGCATAATAATCTCTAAAGATGGAGGCAATCCCAGAGGAGTGTAGTGTAGCCGTACCATCAGGGGACCGGAGAGAGTGCACGTGAGCTGTCAGTCTTCTCTGCCGGAGCACTCTAGCGAGCATTCTACTGCACTTATTTCCCTGTTCGTAGTATTTATGTGAAAGGTAGCGTAGTTGTCTGCGCGCTCGACGGTCAAGGAGGCGTGAAAAGAGTTCCCTCAGTTCAATCAACCGATCACGGGCTTGAACATCTCCCTGACGTTTGTGTTTAAGTTCTTCTTCCTGTAAAGCTGTCAGTACCCTCTGGAAGTCTATCTGCCTTTCCTTTTTAAGTTTAGAGCCTAGGGAGATCAGTTCACCCCTGAGTACTGCCTTATGGCTTTCCCACACCACTCCGTCTGCCATATCCTCAGACACATTCTCTGTGAAATAATGTGTAATGGTCTCAGAGACCCTAGCCACTACCGAGGCATCGTCTAGGAGGTTTTCATTGAGCCTCCAGGACCAGGCCCTCTGCGTTTCGTCTGGGATTCGTAGCACGGCCCACACTGGAGCGTGATCTGAAATAGTGATATTGCCTATTTCAGCTGACTGCAACAGCTCAAGGGTGTCGTGGTCCACACACATAAAATCAATGCGCGTGTACACGTCATGCACCCCCGAGTAGTAGCTGTAATCCCTCTCCGACGCATGAAGAGCTCTCCACGTGTCTATAAGGAAGCTGTTCTGCAGTGACTTGCGAAAATGCTTGAGGAAGGCTTGGGAGTGAGTGGGGCGGCCTCGGGATGTGTCAACGAGTGGGTCTGGGCTCACATTAAAGTCCCCTCCAAGAATTAGGTGCCCCTCCCTGAATTCGTTCAGCTTGTCTAACACAGAGTCAATAAAGGAGAGTTGTTGGGCATTGGGTGCGTAGAGAGTCGCAAATGTAAATTTTTTGTTGGCCAAGACCCCCTTCACAAAGACGTATCTACCCTGCGGGTCGACTCGGCTCTCTGAGAGCTGGAATGGGCAAGACCTATGGAACGCAATGGCTGTACCTCGTGATTTGGCCACCGGAGAGTTGCTAAAGAACCACTGGGTGTACAAGTGTGTAGGTATCTTTGGGAGGGACTGTTCCCTAAAGTGAGTCTCCTGCAGGAAAACCACCTGGGCCCCCAGCCTCTTTAGTTCCTGCCAAAGCCTGTTGCGCTTGTGTGGAGAGCAGAGCCCCCTGACATTATAGGACATTACCTTTAGTGACGGCGCACCCGACCTGGATGATAGTTGACCTGTCACACCCCCTCTGGGTCCCCCGTGCATGGTTCAGTCAGTCAGAAGGCGACCTGAAGGTCAAAGCAATAACCGTTAGCTCTGGAAAGTAATATCAGGCACAAAATGATATGAAGGGGGGAGGTGGTGGGGGGGGGGGAGGGGGGAGGTTAAGGGGGGGGAGGTAGATGGGGAGAAGGGGGGATTTAGAGGGGGTTAGTGGAGAGAGTAGGTAGGGTAGGGGGGGAAAAGGAGGGAGAGGGATACGGATGAAAACAACAAGAAACTATAGAGCTCACCCGGGAGGGGGGCATCAACCCAAAAACCACCCGGGTGAAAACTCGGAGTCCCACAAGGGACTGTCACCTAGTAAGGTGAGGCCTAGGTGGGGTACATGGGTGACCACCAAGGGGACTGTTAGCCCTTCCGTCCGTCCAGTCCATTATGACACATAAACAGGGTGGTGGGGAAAAAAAAAAGTACATATCGCCAAAAGGAGAAAGGAGATTATGTAACTCGAACTCCCAAGAAAGTGCAAAAAAGAAAAAACGGTGGGAAGGAAACCAGACAGCCAGGCTAGGAGCTGGACCGCGGGCCCCCCCCAGTCCATCATGGCGCCCAATGGTACTCAGAATTGGGAAGTAGTGCAAAGGGCCTCGCGTGCAATGTCCTGCAAGTGGAAGTAGGATATGACAGCAATGTGTCCGTTGGGCCCAGTGTCCTGATGGGGACACCTATGATGAAGAGGGGATTATGTCCAAAAAATTAGTAAGAGCAACAAGGGCGTCAGTAGCTTGTTCAGTCACTGGTTGTAGAGGTGCCCGGACGTGGGCCCTCTGTTTACCTGTTACGACCACGGGAGCGCCTGTTTCCTGCCGCCTGGATCCATGGCTGAGGTAGCTGGGGCATCTGGATGTCCGGAGTGGTGCGTCAGTCCGGGAAATCCACTGGATTAAGCTCCAAGGTATGTAAGAAGCGGGGGAGGTCATCCTTTGTGCGTAGTATAGCCCAACGGCCATTTTTGGAAGCCTGGAGGCTGAATGGGAAGCCCCAGCAGTATGTGAGGCCTGCTGCTTGAATTTCCATTAGGAGTGGGCGTAGGGCTCGCCGCTGCATTAGGGTACGCCGTGAGAGGTCCTGGTAAAAGGACAGTTGAGCTCCATCAAAGTCAAAGACTGGTCTGTTACGCATCTTTTGCATTATACGGTCCTTTAGTGTAAATTTGTGCAGCTTGCAGATCACATCCCTGGGGTTGTCGAGGTCTTCTGATGGGGGCCGAAGTGCCCTGTGCGCTCTGTCTATCTCAATCGGCACCGATGAGGGCAAACTCAGGATCTCACGGAACACTCCCTGCAAGGTGGGAACAATGTCCTTAGGTGCAGTAGCTTCAGGAAGGCCTCGTATGCGAATATTCGCTCGCCTGCTGCGGTTCTCCATGTCATCCAACTGACACAGAAGGGCCTCAATCTGGTGACTATGGGTGACAGTCTGTTCTCTGAGCTGGGCGATGGCGGGTACAGTGTCATCAAATTTCTGCTCCAGAGTCTCTACCCTGTGACCCAGTTCAGTGGTATCTGTTTGCAATTGTTCAATGTCTTGCCTGAAGGCCCTCTCAATCCTGCTAGTAAAGCGCTCTAGGTCCTCTTTAGTGGGGAGAGACCATAGATGCTGCCTGATGTCCCTGTCCTCCGTCAAATCTGCTAGGTTTGTGCCCCTGTTCTGTGGCGATGTGGAGCGGGGGGATGCAGGGGGGATGGAGTCGCTTACCAGCCTGGGAGAAGAGATAGGAGACAGTGCTGGAGGCGCTGGCTGAATTTCCTGTTGCAGCGTGGCCGTTCGTTCCGGCGCCATCTTGGATTTCCCCCTCTGCTGGCGGGGGGTGTCGGAAAGGAAAGAATCCAGCGATCCTTGGCCGTTGGGGTGAGCTCTTTTCGGCTGGGAAGTAGCCCGCCGCCGCTGTGACATGCCCTGTGCGGAAATCGGGGGGTGATCACCCCTGTAGCTGCTTATTTAGCTGTGGACCGGACGGAGCTCGGGCTCAGCACGTCCTCACTCCTCCATAGCCAGGCCACCGAAGATAGTTTTTAATGACATTGACTGTATGTTTGGGGTTGTCATCGTCTTGCCACAAAATAAATGTTGAGCAAATCACACCCTTCCCTGATGGAAGGGCATGATGGATAAGTATCAGTCTGTATTTCTCAGCTTTGAGGACATCATTGATCCTGACTAGGGATGAGCCGAACACCCCCCGGTTCGGTTTGCACCAGAACCTGCGAACGGACCGAAAATTCGCACGAACGATAGAACCCCATTGAAGTCTATGGGACTCGAACGTTTGAAATCATAAGTGCTCATTTTAAAGGCTAATTTGCATAGTATTGTCCTAAAAAGGGTTTGGGGACCAGGGTCCTGCCCCAGGGGACATGTATCAATGCAAAAAAAAGTTTTAAAAACGGACCTTTTTTTCGGGAGCAGTGATTTTAATGATGGAAAGGGGAAAGGATCTAGACATAGTGAAAAAGATGGAACACATCATTAATCATACCAAGGGCCAACGGCACCATCTTGGAAAAGGGAAAAATCAAAAAATATTATTATTAAATTAAATAAGAGGTGGCACTTTCACAGTATGAATTTAAAAATAAGTAAAGAATGATCAAATACCATATCCACCACATAACCTCCCATGGGACTGACACCTCTAGGGCTCCCGAATGAAGGGCGATTGATTACTCACACAATTCATCGAGTACCCCTGTCGTCCGTGTGAACCAAATTTAAGAAGGACAGGATAACAGGCGAATAAGGACCTAGATGATTCTTAGTTTATGCTGGGTGCTGGCAATAATAAATGAATAATTGAGAGGCAGCCTGGGAAGAATGTAGCAAATACCAGACAAATAGGGAAGACAACATCAGAATCACAAAAGATATATATATATATATATATATATATATATATATATATATATATATATATAGAATAAATAAAGGAGAAAAAAGTGGAATTGAAATATATGGAGGATAAAAAGTGTTATTTTAAAGAAAAGGTTTGAAGCTGAAGGCATCGTTGAGGCCGGGATGTTTTAAAGCTGATAGGTCATGTATCCAGCATGCCTCTCGCTGTAGGAGTAGCTTGTCATAATCACCTCCTCTAACCCCAGGAGGGATATGCTCTAGAGCAAAAAAATGCATTTTACTGCTATCAAAGTTATGCTATAAACCAATGTGCCAACTTATTGGGGTTTCCATTTTCTTTTTGTGTATCAGGGACACATGGTCCCTGATTCGATAAAAAAAAGGGCTTTCGTCTTGCCAATGTAAAACATTTGACACTCACATTGCATAATATATACAATGTCTATCGACTGACGTTACCGAAAAATTAGGTTTGAATAGACGGCCATTGGGAAGCAGAATACCTTGTGAAGCAAGAATAAACCTACAAAAATTACATTTGTGGCAGGGTCTGCTGTCCTTTTTTGATTCACTAGAAATCTTGGTTTAGACACCATGATGGCTGTGTACTAAGGTGTCCCAGAGAGATCGAGATCGCCTGAAAGTTATTTCAGGGTATGGTTTGAGATGTTTGGAGACCTATTCGTCTCCCATTAGGAGGTACCAGTATTTCTTCATAATGTCTCGCACCTGTCGGTGCTGGCCTGAGAATCTGGTGATTAGTCGAACACCTGGAATTGCCTTTTTGGGTTTAGGATCATGTATAAGAGAGGCCCTGTTTTGTTTTTAGCCTTCAAATAAGCTTTTTTCAAACATTTATTGCTGTAGCCTCGTTGTTGCAAACGAGACCACAGCAACTTAGCTTCCCTTTCGAAATCCGAATCTGCACTGCAATTTCATTTAATTCTTAAATATTGCCCATAGGGCACATTCGTTACAAGAGATGTAGGGCAGGGCTGGTGGCGTGGAGCCGGGAATTGCCTGCAGAAGGTTTTCGATAGAGGGTGGTTCCAATGCTGCCGTCTTCATTGACTAGAATTTGAACATCTAAACAAGTTAATTTGTGTTGGCTGAGCTCGAATGTAAAATTAAGACTGTATTTGTTGATTTTTAAACTATCAAGAAAGGAAAGAAGGGCATCCTTGGTTCCCAGCCAAACAAAAAAGATGTCATCAATAAAACGTCTCTAAACTGGAATTTGTTCGAAGAAAATTTGCATATCATCCCTAACAAACAGCTTGTCAGGTTTTTCTACATGTGATTACTGATTGTGGCTATAGCCGCTAGCAGTAATCATTGTACTCTGCCAGCCGGGGAGGCTCACCATGACACCCCACCCATGCCAGCAGAATACAATAGTGCTACGAGAAGGATTTCCTCATCAACACTGACTGTGTTGATGGGGGAATCAAGCAAACTTCTTTCCTTCCACCCTTGGTGTACTCAATTTTGTTGCCAGCAGTTTAGACATTAATGGCTGTATGTTGAGTTATTTTGAGGGGACAGCAAATTTACACTGTTATACAAGCTGTACACTCACTACTTTACATTGTAGCAAAGTGTCATTTCTTCAGTGTCGTCACATGAAAAGATATAATAAAATATTTACAAAAATGTGAGGGGTGTACTCACTTTTGTGAGATACTGTATATCAGGGACGTGCGGTGAGGTCAGTGGCTGGTGAGGCACTGGCTAGTATCAGAGCCAGATACACGCAGGTTACATACGTCGTGATTGTTAGAGCGAGAACAATAATTCAAGTACTAGACCTCCTCTGTAACTGTAAACATGTAACCTGTAAAAAATTTTAAAGCGTCGCCTATGGAGATTTTTAAGTACTGAATTTTGGCCCATTCCACAAGTGTGTGCAATTTTAAAGCGTGACATTTTAGGTATCTATTTACTCAGCGTAAAACATCATCTTTCATAGTATACAAAAAAAAATTTCAAAAACGGGCTAACTTTTTTTTTATTCATGAAAAAGTTTCTTTCCAAAAAAAATGCGTTTGAAAAATTGCTGGGCAAATACCGTGTGACATAAAAAGTTGCAATGAACACTATTTTATTCCCTAGGGTGTCTGCTAAAACAATATATATAATGTTTGGGGGTTCTGAGTAATTATCTAGCAAAAAAATTAAGATTTTTACATGTAGGAGAGAAGAGTGAGAATTGGCCTGGGTGGCAAGGGGTTAATTACCATAAGTAAGTAATATATAAATAATTATTATATATTATTTTTAAGGTAATTTACTATATTTTCAAAAGCTGTACTCAAGCAGGTGACTTAACGGACAATTTACTGAAGTTTGTAGTTATAATTTCAAACCAGTAATTTCACAGTAAATACCGTAGATAAATAATAAATTATTATCTTATAACATATAGCATAATAATATATGACTTAGCTTGTACCTTTTCAGCAGCAGCAGATTCTCATTCTCCCTCTTAACTGTGTGAGAAAAACATGGGATTATGGGTAAATCTTATATCCATAAACCCATGTTTTTTCCTTCTAATTAAGAGGGCTGGGGTGGAAGGGAGCATGTGTCTTTTAGACACATGCCCCCTGTTATGACACTGCAATGAGAGATGTGCCTCCACTGCAGCATTTTTATTGGACAGCTTGGGCCAATGGTACTTTACCATTGGTCGAAGATTCCAAGCTATCCATTGAGCTCAGTGCCTCTGACAAGGAGTGAGGAGAGACACTGTGAGCTCATTCTCTCAGTCTGCTGCAAACAGAGTGTGCCAGCTTGTATTTAAACTGGCTGCTCTGTATTTTTCTTCTCACAGGCTGCACATGGAGTCCTGTATCTCCGGAACCATAGATAATAGCTACCTACCCCCAAAATTTGGGGTCTCTGTGACCCCTGGTCGCCGAGCTACGACCCGCAAAGTCAATGTTTTTTTTTGTTATGCTCATGGCAGGTGAGCCTCCCCTGACTGCACGCCCCTGCTGTGTATATATGTATATATATATATAGTATATACAGTATATTACTGTGCAAAAGTTTTAGACAGTAAAAGTTTAATGCTGTAAATGGAGAATGCTTTCAGAAATAGAAGTGTAAATTTATTTTTTTTAATTAACAACATGGAAAGCAAATGAACAGAAGAGATATCCAAATCAAATCAATATTTGGTGTGACCACCCTTTGCCTTCAAAACAGCATCAACTCTTCTAGGTACACTTTCACACAATTGTTGAAGGAACTCGGCAGGTAGGTTCTTCCAAACATCTTGGAGAACCAACCACAGATCTTCTGTGCATGTCGGCTGCTTTAAATCCCTCTGTCTCTTCATGTAATCCCGACAGAGTCCATGATGTTGAGATTAGGGCTCTGTAGGAGCCAAACCATCACTTCCAGGACTCCATGTTCTTCTTTACACCGAAGATAGTTTTTAATGACATTGACTGTATGTTTGGGGTTGTCATCGTCTTGCCACAAAATAAATGTTGGGCAAATCACACGCTTCCCTGATGGAAGGGCATGATGGATAAGTATCAGTCTGTATTTCTCAGCTTTAAGGACATCATTGATCCTGACTAGGGATGAGCCGAACACCCCCCGGTTCGGTTTGCACCAGAACCTGCGAACGGACAGAAAATTTGCACGAACGATAGAACCTCATTGAAGTCTATGGGACTCGAACGTTCAAAATCATAAGTGCTAATTTTAAAGGCTAATTTGCATGGTATTGTCCTAAAAAGGGTTTGGGGACCCGGGTCCTGCCCCAGGGGACATGTATCAATGCAAAAAAAAGTTTTAAAAACGGTTGTTTTTTCAGGAGCAGTGATTTTAATGATGCTTAAAGTGAAAAAAAAAAAAAAGTGAAATATTCCTTTAAATATCGTACCTGGGGGGTGTCTATAGTGTGCCTGTAAAGTGGCGCGTGTTTCCCTTGCTTAGAACAGTCCCTGCACAAACTGACATTTTTAAAGGAATAAAAGTAATTTAAAACTACTTGCGGCTTTAATGTAATGTCGGGTCCTGGCAATATGAATGAAAATCAGTGAGACAAACGGCATGGGTCTTGTATGGATATTAAGGGGAACCCCGCACCCAAATTAAAAAAAGGAAAGGCGTGGGGCCCCCAGGCCCTATATACTCTGAACAACAGTATACAGGCAGTGCAAACAAGACAGGGACTGTAGGTTTGTTGTTAAGTAGAATCTGTTTGTAATTTTGAACTGGTACATTTTTAAAGTGTTAGGCCTCTTTCACACATGTGGAGCGTATGTCCGTATTTCTATTTCATCCATCCGTTTTCGGATGAAATACGGACATACATGCATCCCTATGGGATAGCGGGTGTCAGCGGATAAACATCCGCTGACACCCGATATCATCCGTCCCCGCTCTCGTCCGATTCTGCAGATGGAGGAAAAGCCTATTTTTCTATCCATCTGCAGAGCGGATCAGATGAACACGGACAGACAAATCTGTCTCGTGTGAAAGGGGCCTTTAGCTCCAGCCAAAAAACTATTTTAAGCTTTTTGGAAAACATAGGGAGGGTTATCACCCCTGTGACATTTGTTTTGCTGTCTGTGCTCCTCTTCAGAAGATTTCACCTCACTTTCTGTCCCAATGACAAATGTTTTTTGAAAATTTGGGGTTTTTAGTGAAACAAGGATTGAGGATAATGCATCAGTGGAAAGGAGAAACGTTTTTCCCATATTAACTCTTACAGAAGAGAATTTCCCTTCCTAGGGGTAGATTTCATCTCACTTCCTGTTGTCTCCTTCCGTTTGCAAGTGGGAGTAGTTTGTAAGTTGGATGTTTGAAAGTAGGGGCCTGCCTTATATAATCTGCAGAAATTGGAGCCTTAGGTGTTGGTGTTGCCACAACACTGTAAGCCCTCACATGGCCCTGCTATGAAATATTAGATCAAGAATTGTAATTACATGCTCCTGTTGAACAGGGTCAGAAATATTGGGCCTTTGGTGATGGTAGTGGTGGTCCTGGTGCCACAACACTGTAAGTCCTCACAGTTACTCTTGGTTAGGGCTGGAATGGGCCCTGCTGAGAAATATTAGATCAAGAATTGTAATTACATGAACCTGTTGAACAGGGGCAGAAAAATTGGGCCTTTGGTGGTGGTGGTGCTGGTGCCAAAATACTGTAAGACCTCACAGTTACTCTTGGTTACTCTTGGTGGGTGCTGGAACGAGCTCTGGTGTAAAATATTAGATCAAGAATTGTAATTACATGCCCCTGTTGAACAGGGTCAGAAAAATTGGGCCTTTGGTGGTGGTGGTGCTGGTGGTGCTGGTGCCACAACACTGTAATCCTCACAGTTACTCTTGGGGGGCGCTGGAACGGGCCCTGCTGTGAAATATTAGATCAAGAATTGTAATTACATGCACCTGTTGAACAGGGGCAGAAAAATTGGGCCTTTGGTGGTGATAGTGGTGGTGCTGGTGCCACAACACTGTAAGTCCTCACAGTTACTCTTGGTGGGCGCTAGAAGGGGCCCTGCTGTGAAATATTAGATCAAGAATTGTAATTACATGCACCTGTTAAACAGGGGCAGAAAAATTGGGCTTTTGGTGGTAGTGGTGGTGGTGCTGGTGCCACAACACTGTAAGTCCTCACAGTTACTCTTGGTGGGCGCTGGAACGGGCCCTGCTGTGAAATATTAGATCAAGAATTGTAATTACATGCCCCTGTTGAACAGGGTCAGAAAAATTGGGCCTTTGGTGGTGGTGGTGGTGCTGGTGCCACAACACTGTAAGTCCTCACAGTTACTCTTGGTGGGCGCTGGAACAGGCCCTGCTGTGAAATATTAGATCAAGAATTGTAATTACATGCACCTGTTGAACAGGGGCAGAAAAATTGGGCCTTTGGTGGTGGTGGTGGTGCTGGTGCCACAACACTGTAAGTCCTCACAGTTACTCTGGGTGGGCGCTGGAACGGGCCCTGCTGTGAAATATTAGATCAAGAATTGTAATTACATGCACCTGTTGAACAGGGGCAGACAAATTGGGCCTTTGGTGGTGGTGGTGCTGGTGGCACAACACTGTAAGTCCTCACAGTTACTCTTGGTGGGAGCTGGAGCGGGCCCTCCTGTGAAATATTAGATCAAGAATTGTAATTACATGCCATTGTCGAACAGTGGTAGAAAAATTGGGCCTTTGATGGTGGTGGTGCTGGTGCCACAACACTGTAAGTCCTCACAGTTACTCTTGGTGGGCACAGAAACGGGCCCTGCTATGAAATATTAGATCAAGAATTGTAATTATATGTCCCTGTTGAAAAGGGGCAGAAAAATTGGGCCTGAAGCACTGGTGCCACAACACTGCAACCCCTCACAAATACTCTAGTTGGAGCGCAGGAACGAGCCCTGCTGCAAAGTATTGCATCAAAAATTGTAATTACACGCCACTGTTAAACAGGGGCTGAAAAATTGGGCCTTAGGCACTGGTGCTGGTGCCACAACACTGCAACCCCTCACAGATACTCTAGTTGGAGAGCAGGAACGAGCCCTGCTGCAAAGTATTGCATCAAAAATTGTAATTACACGCCCCTGTTAAACAGGGGCTGAAAAATTGGGCCTTTGGTGTTGGTGGTGGTGGTGCTGGTGCCACAACACTGTAAGTCCTCACAGTTACTCTTGGTGGGCGCTGGAACGGGCCCTGCTGTGAAATATTAGATCAAGAATTGTAATTACATGCACCTGCTGAACAGGGGCAGACAAATTGGGCCTTTGGTGGTGGTGGTGCTGGTGCCACAACACTGTAAGTCCTCACAGTTACTCTTGGTGGGCGCTGGAACGGGCCCTCCTGTGAAATATTAGATCAAGAATTGTAATTATATGTCCCTGTTGAAAAGGAGCAGAAAAATTGGGCCTTAAGCACTGGTGCCACAACACTGCAACCCCTCACAAATACTCTAGTTGGAGCGCAGGAACGAGCCCTGCTGCAAAGTATTGCATCAAAAATTGTAATTACACGCCCCTGTTAAACAGGGGCTGAAAAACTGGGCCTTAGGCACTGGTGCTGGTGCCACAACACTGCAACCCCTCACAGATACTCTAGTTGGAGCGCAGGAACGAGCCCTGCTGCAAAGTATTGCATCAAAAATTGTAATTACACGCCCCTGTTAAACAGGGGCTGAAAAATTGGGCCTTTGGTGGTGGTGGTGGTGCTGGTGCCACAACACTGTAATCCTCACAGTTACTCTTGGTGGGCGCTGGAACGGGCCCTGCTGTGAAATATTAGATCAAGAATTTTAATTACATGCACCTGTTGAACAGGGGCAGAAAAATTGGGCCTTTGATGGTGATAGTGGTGGTGCTGGTGGCACAACACTGTAAGTCCTCATAGTTACTCTTGGTGGGCGCTGGAACGGGCCCTGCTGTGAAATATTAGATCAAGAATTCTAATTACATGCACCTGTTAAACAGGGGCAGAAAAATTGGGCTTTTGGTGGTGGTGGTGGTGGTGGTGCCACAACACTGTAAGTCCTCACAGTTACTCTTGGTGGGTGCTGGAACGGGCCCTGCTGTGAAATATTAGATCAAGAATTGTAATTACATGCCCCTGTTGAACAGGGTCAGAAAAATTGGGCCTTTGGTGATGGTGGTGGTGGTTCTGGTGCCACAACACTGTAAGTCCTCACAGTTACTCTTGGTGGGCGCTGGAATGGGCCCTGCTGTGAAATATTAGATCAAGAATTGTAATTACATGCACCTGTTAAACAGCGGGAGAAAAATTGGGCCTTTGGTGGTGGTGGTGCTGGTGCCACAACACTGTAAGTCCTCACAGTTACTCTGGGTGGGCGCTGGAACAGGCCCTGCTGTGAAATATTAGATCAAGAATTGTAATTACATGAACCTGTTGAACAAGGGCAGACAAATTGGGCCTTTGGTGGTGGTGGTGCTGGTGCCACAACACTGTAAGTCCTCACAGTTACTCTTGGTGGGAGCTGGAACGGGCCCTCCTGTGAAATATTAGATCAAGAATTGTAATTACATGCCATTGTTGAACAGTGGTAGAAAAATTGGGCCTTTGATGGTGGTGGTGCTGGTGCCACAACACTGTAAGTCCTCACAATTACGCTTGGTGGGCGCAGAAACGGGCCCTGCTGTGAAATATTAGATCAAGAATTGTAATTATATGTCCCTGTTGAAAAGGGGCAGAAAAATTGGGCCTTAAGCACAGGTGCCACAATACTGCAACCCCTCACAAATACTCTAGTTGGAGCGCAGGAACGAGCCCTGCTGCAAAGTATTGCATCAAAAATGGTAATTACACGCCCCTGTTTAACAGGGGCTGAAAAATTGGGCCTTAGGCACTGGTGCTGGTGCCACAACACTGCAACCCCTCCCAGATACTCTAGTTGGAGCGCAGGAATGAGGCCTGCTGCAAAGTATTGCATCAAAAATTGTAATTACACACCCCTGTTAAACAGGGGCTGAAAAATTGGGCCTTAGCCACTGGTGGCGGCGCCCAGAAACAAAAATATTCTTACAAGCTATCAGCATAATCATTGAGGAGGAAGAGCATAGTCACTCAGCATAACAGGATAGACACTCAGCATCAGCATAGGCAGTCTTGAAGGAATCTGACATTTCAAAAAAAATTATTCGGTTACATCAGCATCAGGTGCTTGGTATATTGGGGTGATCCAAGACTGATTCATTTTTATGAAGGTCAGTCGATCGACCGCGTCGGTGGACAGGCGCACCCTGTGATCGGTTACAAAGCCTCCAGCAGCACTGAATGTGCGTTCCGAAAGAACGCTGGATGCAGGACAGGCCAGTAGCTCGATTGCATACTGTGCATGCTCTGGCCAGTGATCCATCCTCAAGACCCAGTAACCCAGAGGATTTTCAGTGAGAAAGGTGTCCAAGTCAGATATTGCCCCAAAGTATTCCTGCACCATGTAAAACAGACGCTGGCGATGGTTGCTGTAACCGATCATACCTTGGGGCTGCTGACTAAAAAATTGTCTGAACGCATCAGTCAGACGGCCACCTTCTCCACCGCTCCTTCTTTGACTGACCGAAACCTCAGCAACACATTGTCCAGGAACAGGAGTTTGTAACCTCCCAGTCTCTGGGAACGCGTTGCACAGACCTTTCTGAAAGGCCTCCCGAAGATGTTTCATCCTCTGCTCCCTCTGCGACGGCAAGATAAGGTCCACAACCTTACCCTTGTAACATGGATCAAGGAGGGTTGCCAGCCAGTAACCATCCCCCTCTTTGATATCACTAATACGAGGATCCTTCCGCAGGCTTTGCAGGATCAGGGAGGCCATGCAGCGTAGGTTTGCTGAGGCATTCGGTCCGGAGTCCTCTGGGTCACTAAGGACGACATGATCCGCAGCCACCTCATCCCAGCCACATACAAGTCCATGAGTTTCTTGGGACTGTAAATGATCCCTTAAAGACTGCTGCTGATGCTGAGTGCCAGGCTCCACCTCTATGCTAACACAATCCTCCTCCTCCTCCTTGTCCTCTTCCTGTGTGATCGGCGGGCATGCAGGAACACTGTCTGGATAAAGGGGGCCTTGAGAGCTAAGGAAGTCCTCTTCCTGCCTCTGTTCTGCCTCAAGTGCCCTGTCCATTATTCCACGCAGCGTGTGCTCCAACAGGTGGACAAGGGGGACAGTGTCACTGATGCACGCACTGTCACTGCTCACCATCCTCGTGACCTCCTCAAATGGTGACAGGACAGTGCATGCATCCCTGATCATGGGCCACTGGCGTGGGGAAAAAACAAAGCTCCCCTGACCCTGTCCTGGTGCCATAGTCACACAGGTACTCATTGATGGCCCTCTGCTGCATGTGCAGCCGCTGCAGCATGGTCAACGTTGAGTTCTACCTAGTGGGCATGTCACAGATTAGGCGGTTCTTGGGCAGGTTAAATTCCTTTTGGAGGTCAGCCAGCCGAGCACTGGCATTATATGACTGGCGGAAATGCACAGAGACTTTCCTGGCCTGCCTCAGGACATCCTGTAAGCCCGGGTACCTGCCCAAGAACCGCTGCACCACCAAGTTAAGGACGTGAGCCAAACAGGGCACATGGGTCAGTTGTCCCTGTCGGAGGGCAAAGAGGAGGTTGGTGCCATTGTCGGAAACCACCATTCCTGGCTTAAGCTGGCATGGCGTCAACCACCTCTGAACCTGCCCCTGCAGAGCTGACAGAATCTCTGCCCCAGTGTGGCTCCTGTACCCCAAGCACACCAGCTCAAGCACCACATGGCATCTTTTGGCCTGCGTACTTGCGTAGCCCCTTGAACGCCTACGGAGCACCGCTGGTTCCGAGGACAAAGCACAGGAAGAGGCCATGGAGGAAGAAGAAAAGGAGGGAGTGGAGGAGAGAGGTGTGTCAGAATCACCAGTAGTAGTATTTTGGAGGTATGGTGGCAGAACAACCTCCAACACTACTGCACCTTGTCCTGCATCCTTCCCAGCTGCCAGCAGAGTCATCCAATGCGCCGTGAAACTTAGGTAACGTCCCTGTCAATGCCTGTTGGACCATGATTCAGCGGTAATATGCACCTTACCGCTGACCGCCCTGTCCAGCGAGACCAAGACATTGCCTTCCACATGCCGGTAGAGAGCAGGAATCGCCTTCCGTGAGAAAAAGTGGCGTTTGGGAACCTGCCACTGAGGAACCGCACATTCCACAAACTCACGGAAGGGGGCAGAGTCTACCAACTGAAAAGGTAGCAGTTGAAGTGCTAGCAATTTTGCCAAGCTAGCATTCAACCGCTGAGCATGTGGATGGCTGGGAGCGAACTTCTTTCTGCAGTGCAGCAGCTGGGGCAGGGAAATTTGCCTGGTACAATCTGACATCGGTGTACTGATAGCAGATTGCCCGCAAGTACTTGGCTGTGACACACCTAATTCTACACCTTCATTCCTCTCAGTGCAGGTCTCAGAGAGGACTGAAGGTATAGTGGGGTTGGAGATGCCAGCTGATGAGGAGCAAGGAGAGGTCCTCTTTGTTCTTTGGTGTGGGACTTTTAGGTACGCTTGCCAACGAACTGCATGGCAGGTCAACATATGTCTGGTCAAGCATGTGGTGCCCAAGCGGGTGATGTTTTGGCCACGCAAGATACGCTTGAGACATATGTTGCAAATAGCAGTGGTGCGATCTGATGCACTCGTCTCAAAAAAGGCCCACACCAAAGAACTTTTGGAATAATGCACAGAGACAGCAGCGCCCTGCAAATGTGGAGCTCGTTGGTGATGTGCCTCCTCCTCTCTCCTATCAGGCACCCATGTGGAGTCAGAACAGGAAAATAACTAGCTCATTCTAGGTTTATAAGGGGGCCGTGCCACATCCATAAAATACATGTTAACTAAGAAAAGATAATTCCCCTAACTGGATTTTTCCGGCACTTGCACAAAAGTTTTTTTATATAGATTGTGATCTCAAATAAGAGTAAAAACAATTTTTTATTTAAAGATTATAAAAACAAGACATTCCAAGCAACGGAAACATGTATAATACATATAATTCAAAAACAATGCTGATTGTATTCAACTAGACAATGATAATCCTATAATCAGGGCTTTTTAGGCCCATTACTTGTATTCCACTATACGGTGGTATTTAAGCGATGGAAATTCTTTGCCCGCCCAACGCGTTTCGGGATATATAAAAATTCAGTCCTTCTTCAGGGGCTTAGTTGGGAAGAGAATTTCATCTAAATTAATTAAGAAAGCGTAATAAGTAAGTTACCATGCATCCTTTTATGTCAATATTTGACTGTATAGGTAGATCGGTTGATCACCTACCTCTGATGTTGACATTGCTTGTTTTTAGAACCAATGGTAAAAAAGAGGGAGAACGGTAATATTTGAAAATATGATGACAGATGGTTAAAATTTTCATATATATGAGATGCTGTTCTCTGGATAGTTCATCAGTGTATTTCAATCCCTCAAATTGTGTATATATGTAGTTGACCTTACACCTACCCTGTCCGTCTCGGATGCGTGCTGGCCACAGCGGTACACTGGAGCAAAAACAGGACAGAAGGCAAACCTATGGATAAGATTTAAGTAAAAAATCTATTTTAAAAAAATCTATTTTTAAAAAAAGACAAAAATTAAGTATTTATTCGAAATAGCTGAGAAAAAAAAAAAAAGGGGGAAAGAAGGCCTGTATAAATATATGTGCATGAATGTGTAATCCACACACATACGTACACACGCACAAAATACAAATGGACCATTATTGTTGTGTCCTAGAAGTGGAAGTGTAGGAAATAATTGTAGAAGCTAATAAAAAAGAAGGACTTCTAGAGTAATGCTGCATTAAAGTCTTTTTTGTATTATCCTGAAAACACATTGTAGTGTTACTTATGGTATTCCCACATATAGATCTTTTAAGTGTTTTAAATGTTTGAAAGGCGTTGTTACATAATTGTAATTAAGAAAAAACAGTATATGAATGTAATAGTAAATATATCCATGTATAGCATGTTCTATAACAAAAACAGTATAGACAGACAAATCACCCTGCAAGACTTGTGGAGATAACCATCACATCATCTCCACAATGTGCACCTGAATTGCACCTAAAGGTATACATAAATAAATCAGGAAGCAGCCAATGTTAAACAAGACATAGGAAGCAAAGCTTAAGTGTATAGTTGTAGATGAAGAAAAAATGAAATGAAAATAAAAAATAAAATACTTAATTGCAGTAGATGAGTAAGAAAAAGTACCTGTAATTGAGTGTTTTTAGTTTTTGCCAGCCACAGATCCCAACATCCGACAGACACGGTGTCTGGGCTGGGACTGAATAAAGCTGTTTTTTAAAGTGGAGTGAGTTCCCTTCAGCTGGCGCGATAATCGCGCTCAGCTGGTGAGTGGAACTCATTAGCTGGAGAGCCTTCCAATTGCTCCCTGAGACGGGGATGCGCGGCGCCGCCCCTACCGCGCATGCGCGAGCGCAGCTACGTTGGGACGGCGTCACACACATCCGTCCCACCGGCACGGAATGCCTCACCGGCGGACTGCGCATGTCCGCCGGAGTGGCAATATGGAGGAGAGAGGGCGTGATGTTATGTCGCCCTGGTAACCCTCCAAAGCGCCGCCCAGACTAGGATTCTGGGCGGCTTACCGTGCCGGGTGACCGCTGGAGCAACACGCACCCAAAGCCGGACAATAAAGGGCAGACATGAGAGGACATATTTATCACCATTTCCAAGATGATATGTGTATCTTATAGTATAAGATAAAATATAGATATTTCGATGTAGTGGACAGGGGGCAACAGAGATATCAGCAAGACACATATTGGAATGTTATTGGAATCATCATATATTCATAAACTAGCATTTCAAAAGGGGGGCAAAAAACTGGTACTACAAATATTTGTTTTTAAAGGAACATAAGGTAATAAACATAGCAGGAAAATGTAGCAGGAAAATACATTTCATATTCCTCTAGTAATTGCAACAGACTATACTTAATTCGAGCAATATTAAACAATGTATGGTGAATAACACAAATATGATTATTGATTCGAATTCTACATAACAATAATAGACAATTGATGTTAATAGATAAAATGGTATGTTACATAGAGTCATCTCAAGTCATCTCAAGAGTTTACAGTGTAAATATTCAATACGTGTTATTGCATGGTACTCACATGCAATCATATTACAAGAGACCTAAGTACCTGAGGGGACAACTGGAACAAAACCCCGATACATGTCGATTATTTCTATATCGTTCCTGTAAGATTGTAAGAAATTTTTTTGTTAAGGTAAATCCTACATAATATTTTATTTTTCCATTCCACCAGAGTTAAACCCTTCTAGGAATGGTTTAAAACATATAGCCTCATTAAGGCCTGGAGGCGAGGTGGCTTTTAATAAGTAAATCCATTTAAGCTCTTTCTGGAGCAAGATCTTATTCCAGTCGCCCCCCCTGGGGCTCGGATGCACCCGATCTAAGATCAGAAACCTGACCTTAGGACATTGGCCCCCATGTACTAGGGCAACATGACGACCCAAGGGAAGGTCAGGATCGGAAGTTTGCATGGACAAAAGGTGTCTGTATGCTCTTTTCCAAAATTCTTGTTTCGTTTTCCCTATATAAAAACAACCGCAGTTGCACTGGAGTAGATAAACCACTCCAGTGGTTCTGCAGTTAGCAAAATGTTTCGGATAAAGTTTCCTTCCATTAGGGAGGATAGGGTTCTTTTGTGTGAACATATATGTACAATAGCGGCAAGAGCCGCACATGAACGTTCCTTTATATTTACAGTGTACCTTTGTCGATTCATTTCTAAATTCACTGTTTGTTATCTTGTCGCCAATAGATGTCGCTCTCCTAAATGTAAATTGGGGTTTACTTGGCACCAGATGACCAAGAGTTGGATCATGGGTCAGTAGGTGCCTGTATTTCTCAACTATTTTTTGTACTTGACGGTGTTGTTGATTATATGTGGTTATAATACGAAGTGGATTAGTATCTTTCCGTCTAGGGGCCTGAAAGAGCGTATCTCTCGGTTTACTCAATACTCTTTTAAAAGATTTTTTCAAGGATTTATGTGTATATCCTCGTGCTAATAATCTATTACGTAAATTTGCTGCTTCTTTTAGGAATGTATCATTATCAGTACAATTACGTTTGATTCAAAGAAATTGTGAGTACGGTATAGAGTCTATAAGGGGCTGTGGATGGAAACTCGCGGCATGCAGAATAGTGTTTCCTGCAGTGCTTTTTCTAAACAATTTGGTGGACAATTTTCCTTGTTCTTCTCTGTAAATTTCTATGTCCAAAAAGGTAATTCGGTTTTGATCAAAGGACATAGTGAATGTTAGATTGAAGTCATTTTTATTCATTCTTAATAAGCACTGCTCGAGCACATCCTGAGGGCCATCCCAAATAATCAAAATATCATCTATATATCGATACCAGCCCACAATGTGGCTGGTATATTGGGTAAGGCCATCATCAGAGAGGAAGGCTTTCTCCCACTCCCCCAGGTACAGGTTGGCATACGATGGGGCACAACAGGTCCCCATCGCAACCCCCTGCACCTGGAGGTAGTGGGAGCCATTAAAGGTGAAGATGTTATGAGTAAGGATGTGCTCGAGCAGTGCAACAATGAATTCATTATAAATAGGGTCCAACTATGGATTTTGTTGTAATATATGTCTGACTGCCGCGAGTCCACGTTCATGTGGTATCGAACTGTAGAGAGTTTCTACGTCGATTGTAACTAGGAGAGCTTGATCTGGTACATAAAGAAGGTCTAAGATTTGTAAAAGATGAGTTGTGTCCCTTACATGTGATGTTAAGGCAACTACGAAAGGTCTCAAATATTCATCGACTAGCTTACTAGCGTTGTCGCTAATCGAACCAATGCCTGAAATAATGGGCCTGCCCGGTGGATCTGTCAGGCTCTTATGTACTTTCGGAAGTATGTAAAATGTTGGTATCCTAGGAAAACTATTTCTTATAAATGTCCAGGTGGATTTATTAATTGTGTTGTTCAAATACGCTGAGTCTATTAAGGTGTAGAATTCTCTATTATACTTCTCAACAATGGAGGCCGGCATACGACGATACCAGTCTACATTGTTGAGGATTTTGTTACAGATCTTAACATAATGGTCATTATTTAGGACAACTATATTTCCTCCTTTGTCTGATGATTTTATCGTGATTTTAGTATTGTTGGCTAGGGAGGTTAGTGCCTCAGATTCTTCTGGCCTTAAATTGAGGGGTCCCTTCATCTGTAATTTAAGTTTATCTAAATCACTATTGACGAGTTTCAGAAAAGTTGCTGCATTTGGACATGTACTCGGTGGCGGGCACATATCGGATTTTTTCTTGAGTTTAGATATTATTGGATAAGTACAGTCGGCCATGTCCAATTTTTCTACTGATTCCAAAATTTGAGGGAGATCTATTCGATCGATTAGATCAGTTGTATCATTTTCCTCAAGGAGAGCGATTAATTGGTCCAAAGCTTGATTTTCTTGGAGAGTGTATTTGGATGTAGTGTCCTGTTTTTGATAAAGTTTATTGAGGATCACTTTACGAATAAACAACTGAAGGTCTTTATAAAGTTCAAATTTGTTTAAATTATAATTAGGGCAAAAATTTAGACCTTTCTTTAACACTGATGTTTCAGCCATGGATAAAGAGTGTGAAGATAAATTAATGATACTGAGATCCAGATCTGTGGATGTCAGTGTCTTAGAATGGTCCCCTATAGTGTCATTTGTGTATAAGTATTGAGATTGGGTGGAGGCGGTCTGACGCCCGCCAATATTTGATCTAAAAAAGAGGAATCCCTGTGACTTGAGTCTTGTGTGTTAGTGATATCTTGATTTGAAGGAGGTGTGTGTTGTTGTGATGCATAATGCAATGTGGACAAGTTAGAAGGTTTCTCAGAAGGTGCCGTGCTAGTATGTGAGATAGTGGGTGTCCTTTCTGAAATTTGTTTTTTAGATTTGTGTTCTAGTGTTTGGTCACCTGAGAATTGTCGTTTTGTGCCAAAGGGAGGTTTATTTTTTGAAGAAATGAGAAGGGGATTGTGAGGTAAGCTTTTATTGGGCCGAGAATTGACTAGCGCAATAGAATTTCTTAATGTCTTTTTATTCTGGTTCCATTTATATGCTTTACCGATTTCAAATGCATTTTTGTCCCTTTGAAATTTTTTACTCTTTTTAATAAGGATATCTTTGTTAAAAGATTCCAAATGGATCTTAAGTTTTTTCTCTTTATTCATGACTGATTGGTGTGTTCTAAATTTTTGTAAGTATTCGCAAATTTTTGAAATTTCAGTGTCCAGTGCTTTAGTCCTTTTTGTATACTCGTCAATCAATGTTTCCATAAGGCTACGTGAGCATGTTTGTAATATATTTTCCCATGTTACTTTGAAATCAGTGTCCAGATCCTCCAGAGTGGGAAATATCTGGACACGAAGTCCCAAAGGGTTAATATTGTTACTTATGTAGTCCTGGAAAGATTTAATATGCCAAAAGAGGAGTGACTTTTTCTCCAAATTTTTTGAAAGTTTAAAAAACAAGGAAGAGATCTCTGCTTCGATCTGTTCCTTGTCCCCAAATGTATCTAAATACTTTTTCATTAGACATTCCCAGTCTTGGCCCAAAAACATGTTTGTAAAATCTACGTTCTCCATTTTAGAAATGATCAAAGGTTCAAACTTTCTTTCAATAACAAAGTTTTTTAAAAAATACAGCTTTCTCTTTCTTGAAGTGTTTACTTCAAAATAGTAATAAAACCTAAAATTGCTTAGTTGAGCGGGGAAGGGTATTTTCTACCCAAAATTATTTGAACAGGAAAATAACTAGCTCATTCTAGGTTTATAAGGGGGCCGTGCCACATCCATAAAATACATGTTAACTAAGAAAAGATAATTCCCCTAACTGGATTTTTCCGGCACTTGCACAAAAGTTTTTTTATATAGATTGTGATCTCAAATAAGAGTAAAAACAATTTTTTATTTAAAGATTATAAAAACAAGACATTCCATGTGGAGTCAGTGACCTCATCATCCCCTCCCTCCTCATCACTGGAGCTAACCTGGCAGTATGCTGCAGCAGGGGGAACATGACTACCAGATTGCTGACCTTCTTGGACACCCCCTCTGTCTGGACTCACGTTACTGCCTTCCTTTAGCTGAGTACCATCATCGGAGCCTTCAAAACACTGGGCATCCTCCTGGAGCATGTACCCAACACTGTGGTCAAACAATTCGGGGGACTCCTCAGGAGGACATGGTGGAGCTAGTGGAGGAGTGACTGATGCCATTGAGCTGAGGGAAGAGGCCGCGTTGGTAGCTGCTTTGCCAGACAAAGTACCCTAAACCTGGGTGAGAGAGGATGAGGAGGATGAGGACAGCTTGGTCATCCACTCGACCAAGTCTTCCACATGTTGCGGCTCAACACAGCCAGCTGCCAAAAAAAGGCCAATCGTGTCCCGCGGCCACGTGCTGATGAGGATGTACCGTGTCCACGACCAGCACTGTTTGCCTCTAGACACAGAGCCTGCTTGCCCTCTTTTATTGGCCTGTGAATGTCTGCCTCTCCTTGTTGGCCTTCCAGACATACTAATGGCCTGCAGTGAGATGTAGCTGCACAAAACTGGGATGTATATATATACAGATTATACTGCAGCTAGCAGAATCAACTGCCTGCTTGTAGTATTATTAGTATGGGAACACCTGCACTTGTCTTCAGGTAGCTATACTGTAGGTGCAACTGTTCAGGGTACACAGTACCCTAATTGTAAATACTTTGAGAGCCTGCCCGTGCTATTAATATGATCAGAAGAAGCACACAAGCACTTGGCTTCAGGTAGCTATACTTTAGGTGCAACTGTGCAGGGTACACAGTATACTAACTGAAAATACTTCAAAAGCCTGCCTGTGCTATTAATAGGATCAGAAGAAGCACACAAGCACTTGGCTTCAAGTAGCTATACTGTAGGTGCAACTGTGCAGGGTACACAGTACACTAACTGGAAATACTTCAAGAGCCTGCCTGTGCTATTAATAGGATCAGAAGAAGCACACAAGCACTTGTCTTCAGGTAGCTATACTGTAGGTGCAACTGTGCAGGGTACACAGTACACTAACTGGAAATACTTCAAGAGCCTGCCTGTGCTATTAATAGGATCAGAAGAAGCACACAAGCACTTGGCTTCAGGTAGCTATACTGTAGGTGCAACTGTACAGGGTACACAGTACACTAACTGGAAATACTTCAAGAGCCTGCCTGTGCTATTAATAGGATCAGAAGAAGCACACAAGCACTTGGCTTCAGGTAGCTATACTGTAGGTGCAACTGTGCAGGGTACACAGTACACTAACTGTAAATACTTCAAGAGCCTGCCTGTGCTATTAATAGGATCAGAAGAAGCACACAAGCACTTGGCTTCAGGTAGTTATACTGTAGGTGCAACTGTGCAGGGTACGCAGTACACTAACTGGAAATACTTCAAGAGCCTGCCTGTGCTATTAATAGGATCAGAAGAAGCACACAAGCACTTGGCTTCAGGTAGCTATACTGTAGGTGCAACTGTACAGGGTACACAGTACACTAACTGGAAATACTTCAAGAGCCTGCCTGTGCTATTAATAGGATCAGAAGAAGCACACAAGCACTTGGCTTCAGGTAGCAATACTGTAGGTGCAACTATGCAGGGTACACAGTATACTAACTGTGGTCAAACAATTCGGGGGACTCCATAGGAGGACATGGTGGAGCTAGGGGAGGAGTGACTGATGCCATTGAGCTGAGGGAAGAGGCCGCGTTGGTAGTTGCTTTGCCAGACAAAGTACCCTGAGACTGGGTGAGAGAGGATGAGGAGGATGAGGACGGCTTGGTCATCCACTCGACCAAGTCTTCCGAATGTTGCGGCTCAACACGGCCAGCTGCCAAAAAAAAGGCCAAGCGTGTCCCGCGGCCACGTGCTGATGAGGATGCACCGTGTCCACGACCAGCACTGTTTGCCTCTAGACACAGAGCCTGCTTGCCCTCTTTTATTGGCCTGTGAATGTCTGCCTCTCCTTATTGGCCTTCCAGACATACTAATGGCCTGCAGTGAAATGTAGCTGCACAAAACTGGGATGTATATATACACCGATTATACTGCAGCTAGCAGAATCAACTGCCTGCCTGTAGTATTATTAGTATGAGAACACCTGCACTTGTCTTCAGGTAGCTATACTGTAGGTGCAACTGTGCAGGGTACACAGTACACTAACTGTAAATACTTTGAGAGCCTGCCTGTGCTATTAATAGGATCAGAAGAAGCCTGCAGACACTCATTATTGTACCACTCTACAGCCCTTCACCAACAAACTGCCTCCTGCTACAGCCAAATATTTTAAATTTTGACTCATCAGTCCAGAACACCTGCTTCCATTTTTCTGCACCCCAGTTCCTATGTATTCCTGTTCAGTCGCTTAGCCATGTTTCCATGTTGGAGGTATGGCTTTTTGGCAACAATTCTTTGAAGAAGATCACTTTTGGCCAGACTTCTCCAGACAGTGGATGGGTGTTCCTGGGTCCCGCTGGTTTCCATCAGTTCTGTGCTGATGGCATTGCTGGACATCTTGAAGTAAAATAATAATGTATCGAACCAGGCAGGACTTCAGAGATGCAGGTTTATTAACAGCTGGGAACATACAGCTTTATGTTCAAAGTATTACAAGATGCAGGTCTAATTTATACAGTTTCTTACAATGTAAGCATACTAGGTACAACATGATTGGTTGCTAAGATCTATGTCAATGTAACTAACCATAAATCTGACACCTGTCATACAACCAGACAAACATAATTTTTTTAATTTACATAATAAATATATATATATATATATATATATATACGCACATACATACACAAAGCTAACTACTTTATTCAATATTGTCTAATTATTAATGTATACATACATACACATCAGTGTTATCTTATTCAATGTATTTTAACAGTTTTAATGAGGGCACAAGCAGACCTTTGTTTGACCCTGTCAAACTTAATTAATGTACTGTACATAACTTTCCCATATTCCACATAATTATTTCTAAACCCCCTTTATAAGATGTTCTTATCTTATCAGGCTTTAGTTCAACTGCTGTCAAAAGTCTCTTCTTCTAATTAGTGAATTTAAAAACTATGAAGATACACTTTCACCCAGTAAACTATCTTATAAAAAATATCAGAAAGAAGCAGAGAGGTCATCTAAAGTTCAACATTTAAAAATGAAGACTTTCTATATATACGGAATAACATAGTATACATTAATAAAGTTTAATAACTATTGCTTTACTATTGAATACCGTAATAATATTGATAAGACCACTACTATAAAATAATAATAATAATAATATGAATAATAATTATATTATCAATAAAACACATGCAAATGAATATGAATAATATAAAATATATTAGTTAATATGAAATTTTACTACAATCTACTGATTTCATTTGGAAGTAAGCATGATGATTTCATCAGCTGCATTAAGTTTCCTTGTCCAACCACTGTATCAATGGTCCTCAACATTGCCTATTATTTGTGCTTCTTCAAAAGAACTTAAACAGCACATCTTTAAAACCCCAGTCCATTTTGAAATCTTTGCCTGTGAGAAACCTTGCTGATGCAGTGTAAATACCTCTGCCTTGTTGCTGTGCTCAGTCTTGCCATGGTGTATGACCTGTGACATGAAACTGTCTTCCATAACCTCACCTTAGTAGTAGAGTTTGGCTTTTCCTCACCCAGTTTTAAGCCCCCTACACAGCTGTTTCAATTAATGACTGTGATTCAATTTACATATGAAATTGATGGTCATTAGCACCTGCTTGGTATAGTTGGTTAAGCACATGCCGACCAGCGCACAACAATATACGTCGGCACAATGGCACGTCTGGGCAAATGGGCATACAGGTATGTCCCCTTTGAGACGTGGCATTGTGGGCGCCCGCGATTGTGTCACGGAGTGGAAGAACGGGAGATGCCTATGTAAACAAGGCATTTCCACGTTCTTCCTAGTGACATGACAGAGATCTACTGCTCCCTGTGATCGGGAGCAGTGATCTCTGTCATGTAAGTGGTATCCCATCCCCCCACAGTTAGAATCACTCCCTAGGACACACTTAACCCCTTGATCACCCCCTAGTGTTTAACCCTTTCCCTGACAGTGTCATTTACACAGTAATCAGTGCATTTTTATAGCACTGATCGCTGTATAAATGACAATGGTCCCAAAATAGTGTCAAAAGTGTCCGATGTGTCCCAAATAATGTTGCAGCCATGATAAAAATCGCAGATCGCTGCCATTACTAATAAAAAAATTATAATAAAAATGCCATAAATCTATCCCCTATTTTGTAAATGCTATAACTTTTGCGCAAACCAATCAATATACGCTTATTGCAATTTTTTTACCAAAAATATGTAGAAAAATTACATATCGGCCTAAACTGAGAAAGAAATTATTATTTTTTTTTGGGGGGGGGGATATTTATTATAGCAAAAAGTAAAAACATATTGCTTTTTTTAAAAAATTGGCGCTCTTTTTTTGTTTATAGCGCAAAAAATAAAAACCGCAGAGGTGATCAAATACCACCAAAAGAAAGCTCTATTTGTGGGGAAAAAAGGACATCAATTTTGATTGAGTACAGCATCGCACGGCCGCGCAATTGTCAGTTAAAGCGACGCCGTGTCGAATCGCAAAAAGTGCTCTGGTCAGGAAGGGGGTAAATCCTTCCAGGGCTGAAGTGGTTAATCATACACCTGACTCTAATCCTACAAAATCCCTGACTTTGTGCAAGTGTAATGCCCTTTACACAAAATCAGACATTGATCGGACATTCCGACAACAAAATCCATGGATTTTGTTAGACGGATGTTGGATCAAACTTGTCTTGCATACACACGGTCGCACAAAGTTGTCAGAAAATCCGATCGTTCTGAACGCGGTGACGTAAAACACGTACATCGGGACTATAAACGGGGCAGTAGCCAATAGCCTTCATCTCTTAATTTATTCTGAGCATACGTGGCACTTTGTGCGTCAGAATTGTCCACACATGGTCGGAATTTACGCAAACGGATTTTGTTGTCGGAAAATTTTATATATAAAAGGAAAATGCAGTGCTAAAAAAATGTGAAGTGTTTGGTGTAGCCAAACCTTATAAAAGGATAGTGCACTTAACAATGGAACATGTGTTCAAAAATCCATATACAAAATATATAACAAATGTGTAAAAAGTCCACACTAAACAGAGGAATTAATCCAAATTATAATATTTGAAGAAGACCTGCATAGGCAGGTGTGGATGATGTGAATCCACCGGTGAAGAAACAGAGTCAATGGTGGACAATGTAAATCCGTGACTGAAAACCAATATCAAGGTGTAAAGCATCAAGGTGTAAAGCATCAAAGAGTAGAGAAGAGTGGGTACTCTTACCGGATGGCGTGGACTCCCCTGTCTTATGACATGGAGTCAGTAAAACATTGAGCCCCACCAAGGCTGTAAAGGATTTCCGGAAAGCTGGAACCTCTGCCGTACTCCTCAACCTCCCCGAAGCGGTGAAGGGATATCCAGAGGACTAGGAACGACCCGATAGGTGTCAGCCGATGGACATCAAATTATCATCCGGAAGAGACGTAAAGACAAGCTTGGTCCGATCCTCCTGGTGAAAGTGGCTAGTGGAATGCAGTCTCTCTTGTCCGGATATTATGCGAAAAGAAAATAAAAACTTCCGCGTAGTGCAGATAAACCAGGGATTTTTATATCTGGGCAGTAGGAAGTACCTCAAAGTGATGTCTGTCAGTTGGATGTATGAAGTAGCCTTGGGGTTATGCAAGCTGTTTCCATGAAAACATGGAGTAGGGCTGCAACTAACAATTATTTTCATAATCGATTAGTTGGCCGATTATGGTTTCGATTAATCGGATAAAATCATTAAAAAAACGTAATATGCAATTTTTTCGTTTATTTAAAAGTAATAATAAAAAAACTTACACTCAAACTGCAGAATAAAAAACATTTTACATTAACACTTAATTAATTAACTGTGCAGCAGTACAAAAACAACAAACATTCTGAAAAGAGGTGAATTATAACTGTTCAAGAAACTTTGCATTTGAATGTAAAAAAGTTAACACGTTAACATGCTCGGGGCTAAGGCTGGCTCTCTTTTTACAAATGATGTTGCCTGCAGCAGAAAAGAGGCGCTCTGATGGAGATGCCTGGGATGCACAAGAAGGATTTTGCAAGTTTTGCCAAAGTAGGATATTAATCTTGGTTACCCTTCCACAAATTTCAAAGGATTTCCCTCCTTCGGAAGTGGCTTCTCAGCAAAATAAGTGAAGTGGCTTCTCAGCCTGCACTTCATTTCGTACTTATGTATGAATATCCTCCTCAAGTTGCCCCTCTTCCTCTTCACTACTGCCCCCAGACTCAAGGAGTGTGTCAAGTAGAGAATGAGATGCTGTTCTAAATCGTGGGTCCAGGGCAGAGGAAAGGATTATGGTGTTTGGGACGTGTTCAAGGATCCCCTTACATCTGCTTTGAAGTTGGTCTGTTGCAGTGGCTTGGAAGCTCTTCAGCGGAGATGATTAAAAAGAAGCACCTTCACTGGACCGCAACAGCCCCTTTACCAGTGTAGGCACGGATGATAGAGTAACATATTCTTGGCCACTCATGAATACAGTGCAGCATTCAAAGGGCTTAAAGTGGATGTAAACTCAATGTCATCCTTTCTAAACTACTGCCATGGGGGTTATCTATAAGGATATACATGCCTCCTGCATGTATCTTTACCTGTCAAATGTCTCCCCTCTGTCTGTTATTAGACCCGAAAAACTGCATATTCTGTGGGTGGGTCTGTTGTCTGGAGCTCGTGGGTGGAGTCGTGATGTCAGTAGACTCCCCACCCACCTCTACTCTCCCCTTGTCAATATGCATTTTCTCCTTTGTATTTCTTAAACTGAACTTCTGCTATGATCTCTAACATCCAGTGAAAAGACAGGAAAGTAACCACATGACTTCAGCATGCCAAATCATGCTGAGGTGTGGAACAGCCAATCCTTGCAGAGCTGCTGAAGAAAGGAGTGGAAGGGAATTAAAAAATAATGCATGTCTCTTAGGCTAGTGCACGAGATATGTAAATCACCTGTCACTCACAGCAAGGGGGAGTATTTGACAAAGTTTTTCTCAGTTTGTCAAGATTTATCTCACTGAACAATAAAAGAGGATTGCTCAGAGATGGATTAACTCCGTGTGGCAAGACTGGGCTCAAATTATAGGAAATCTTATACTCTACAGTATGATAAAAAAAATCAGGTTTACATCCACTTTAAGAGCAGTGGAAAGTTCTTCAAGAATACTCCACTGGTCTGGTTTTAAGTCCAGATAATGTTTGCCCCATTGTGTAACTGATGGGTCAGACAGAGTTGCAGTTACCGGCCACCTTTGTTCAATGAGTCGTTCAACCATATAGTAAGTGCTATTTCATCTTGTGGTTACATCTTTTTTTTTTATTCCATACTTCTTTATTATAAATATTTCAACATTACAATATTATACTTGCCCACCCTACTAAAGATCCGCAAAAATCGGTGAGGATGGGGCTAACCGTGGAACCGAGATCCATGGCTTCCACCGTTTTTATACAGGTAATTGGGTATGCCTCTGTTACAATAGATCTGTTGTTCCTTCAGAATATTGTCATTTACATGAAGGCACCATTCCGCAAAGGAAGGTGCACTAGGAGATATCCACCTTAGGGCAATTAGCTTTCGTGCCAAAAACAGTAGTCTGCTAACTGGTATCAAAATCTCATGGGGCATAAGTTCTTCATCAAGGTAGCCCAGCAGGCACGTTTTAGGGTCTTTATGGATATATGTCTTAAATGTATCATTAATTGTATTCACCACCTCTTGCCAATATTTATCCAGTTTAGGACAATTCCACAACATATGTAGTAAATCAGCAGGTGATTGTTGGCACCGTGGACAGTCCGGGAAATCACGCCTGCCCCACTTAAATAGTTTGACCGGTGTTCTATATATCCTGTAAATTATAAATAATTGGGTCAGACATTGTGCTGGTGATAATGAGACTAGGGGTACCCTTTCTAGTATTGTTTGCCAAGTTACATCTGAAATATCCCCTATATCTAGCTCCCACCCCCTTCTGCCCGGGCTAGCACCCTCATCTCGATATGTTCTCGTAAGTTGACCATATAGAGATGAGATGAAGCCTTTTTTTTCTGTCATCCGTGCTAATAAAGTTATAAGTGGCATTGGTTTTATCACTTTCTTTTCCCCTTTAAACTGAGATTGGACCGCATGTCGTAGTTGTAAGTATTTAAAAAAATTATGATGAGGTAAGTGAAAAGATTCCTGCAGATCCTGAAAGGAGCGTAGAATATTGTGTGAGTACAACTGAGTTATATATTGGAGGACCTTAAAGCGCCAGCTTTCAATTCCCTTCAGTTTACCTAGTTCTTTATATTGCCTATTCCCCCAGAGTGGTGAATACTCAGAAGCACCTGCATATTTCATTATGCTCATCATTTCCTTCCAAACTCTATTCACGTGGTTACATCTTGAAGAAGCTTGTGCTCAGATGTACCCATTTGCTTTTGTTTCTCCTTCAATTTGCTGCTGGCTAGTTCACTTTTTTTAAATGTTCAACTAGTCTTCTTGCAGCACTAACAGCCCTCTCAATTCCAGAATTCTTTAACGCAGCACTGATCACCAGCTGCAAGGTGTGGCCAGTGCAGCAGATACTGGCTGTCACGAGAGCCATGTACCTGAGGTGAGACCGAAGTAGTGGGGAGGCCTCCCTTTCACCTCAGGTCCTTGAAGCCTCTAGAGATGGAGACAGAGACAGAGACTCATTGGACACCGAGTGGCACAGGTGCCAGGGGTGCGGAGCACCGTGCAAGCCTTAGTCCGAGAGCCGAGGTCCAGTCCAGTTTGGCAATGAAGTATAAAAGCGTTAATCAGAAGAAGAATAGTCGAGATCCAAGACAGGGTCGGTTCCAATCTGGCAGCTAAGTACAAAAAGGGGCAAAGACGTAGAATGGTCAAGGTACAAATCAGAGGTCAATGGCAAGCAGAAAACAAGAGTAGACAAATAGGTTTCCAGGTCACAACAAGTTCAGACAGATCACACACTAGCACAGGAAAAGGGGGGACCTAAGATAATCCAGCAATTTGGCAGTGTCTGGGCTGGGCTTATATAGGGAAGTTTGAGGTCACTTCCTGTGCGCCTCCTGGGCATTTTCCCACCTTTTTCCATCAGGTTGAGATCACTTCCTGTGCGCCTCCTGGGCATTTTCCCGCATTTTTCAATAAGGTTGAGGTCACTTCCTGTGCGCCTCCTGGGCATTTTCCTGCCTTTTTCCATCAGGTCTTCTGCACAGGTGCGGGTTGGCGCAATGAGGCGTCTTTGGTGCATGCTCAGTTGGCACAGATTCCCTCTTGCAGCAATGCGCCATTGTTGCATGTGTAGTAAGCCCTGGACTCTTACACTGGCCCAGCCATGCGTGTACCCCAGGATTTTTGCAGCAGCCACAATATTTGCACCATTGTCATGCACAGTGGCAATTATTTTCTGAGCTGGAATTTCAAATTTTTCAGTGACCTCCTCCAACCATTCTGCAGTATTTGCTGCTGTATGTCTGTCTTCCAGAGGCATGGTAGTGAGGCAGATAGAAATCATCTTCCACTCCTCCGCTATGTAGTGGCATGTAATGCCAAGGAAAGCAACTATACTTGTCCATATGTCTGCAGTAATGGCAATTCTGCTTTTATTAGCACTGATGGCATCCTTCACGTTCTGAAATGCCTCCTGGAACTTTCACTCCACTAGTTTGGTAAAATGGGTTCTTGATGGTAAAGTATATCCAGGGTTCAGTACACTGACCATGCTTTTAAATCCTCGGTATTCAACCATGGATAGTGGCCGCATGTCGGTGACTAGCATTTTCATGATAGAATCTGTTATAACTGCTGATTGTTGGGGAGTGCACGGACGATTTTGCTGCACAAACTTTGTCATGGTGCGTTGTTTCTTTCTGCAATGAAAAAGATAATATGAATGATTAGTATGCAGGAAAAGCTATTTCTGTGTAACTCAATATATCATTTGGGTTTAACTTACCATCCTGATGTTTCGCCTTCTTCTGTGAACCCCACGTTTCCGTTTCATGTGCTGGTTCATCATTGTTGTGATTCTGTGCCATGCAAGTTCCGTTATGCAAAGTTTACAGGTGACCACCTTCTTTGCAGCATTTAAATTAAAATGCTCCCATGCCTTAGAAGATTTGGGTCACACACCTTTTTCTGAAGTCATTGTGTCAGTAGCAGCACCCTCTACCATTTTTATAATGCATTTTTTTTGCAGCTAGAAGTAAAAAAAAGTATGGCGACGGAGTGCAATTAATATGTATTGTACAGTTTTTTAAAAATAAATGATTATTCAATATTTATATGCACTGCATTGTTATGATATAATGAATAACCAGCTATATGGTTAGGGAATAAAAAAAAAATATCTAATCAATTCTCAGAACACCAGAAGAAAAAAATATAAAAAAAACCTGAAATAATATTCTGCAGATTTTCTGACAGGACTGTAATAGTATCATGCACTGAATGTATGACAGAGTCCCTTGTCATATACAGGTATCCTATCGTGTCTATTCCTCCCAGGAACACCAATGATGGGGCACTATTCCTCCCAGGAACACCAATGATGGGGCACTATTCCTCCCAGGAACACCAATGATGGGGCACTATTCCTCCCAGGAACACCAATGATGGGGTACTATTCCTCCCGGGAACACCAATGATGGGCTACTATTCCTCCCGGGAACACCAATGATGGGGTACTATTCCTCCCGGGAACACCAATGATGGGGCACTATTCCTCCCGGAAACACCAATGATGGGGCACTATTCCTCCCGGAAACACCAATGATGGGGCACTATTCCTCCCAGGAACACCAATTATGGGGCACTATTCCTCCCAGGAACTCCAATGATTCCGTCCTGAAGGCCTAAGGCCCACATATCAATACCCACCGCATTGAGGTGGACTCCATCTCCCCTGAGATAACGCCAGGTGTCCACTTCCAATTCCAAGTGTCGGATCACCAACCCACTGTTCCTGACCACAAACTTGACCACATCCCTGTTCACCTTCTTTCGGGCCTTGTTAACCCTCTCCACTGACCTAGCCAATCGCCATGTAGTCCTGGCAATGATGTCGGACCAGACAATAAGCATCCCCAGGAAGGCCATGCGGAGCCGCAGAAAATCAAACTTAATATCCCGCACAATGTCCAACATGGACCTTAAACCCAAGTCATTGCCGCCGACAAGTAACACTAACACATCAGGCGGCCTATCCAAACATGCAAAACAATGAATTTCTGTGAATGTCCTGCTCCATAGCATACCTGGAACCCCCAACCACCGTATACAGGCTTCCTGTCTAGAAATGCCCAACTGTGGGGGGCGTGGCCAAGATGGCGACCTGAGAGGAAGCAGGTTTTAGAGCTCTGCTGGAGATCCGTTGTAAATCCTTTTTCCTGGTGGGTTTTTTTTCACTATAAAGTGGACAGAACAACTCCGGATGCCATACAAGACAAGATACAGGGGGAAGAAACTTCGTTTTTCACCGGACGAGGAGAAAACAGCCCCACAGGGGACTCCCCACGTGCAGGCCTTTCCCGGCCATGCAAAGAACATGGCGTCCCAAACGGACATGGAGGAGCAGTCAGACGCGCAGAGACTTGGCTTTCAAGAGGTGATGGCTGCAATAGCAACATGTCAAACTGCCCTGACTAACAAAATTGAGGCCGTCCAACTTGATGTTAGCCTCATTCGGCAGGACTTTGATAAGCTCCGCACTCGGGTGTCGGAAGCGGAGCAACGTGTGGGGCTGACGGAGGATACGGTCACAGAGCACACAGCCTCGATCCGCACCTTACAAACGAAGGTCAGAGCGCTGGAATTTAAGGTCGACGACGCCGAGAACAGGAATAGGAGGAATAACCTCCGCCTCGTGGGTATGCCGGAGGGTGCGGAGGGGAAGAATCCCACGATCTTTGTAGAAGAGATCCTAAGAGAAATACTGCCGACGGCCCAGTTCTCGCCATATTTTACAGTGGAACGCGCCCACAGGATCCCTCCAGTTCCGGGACCACCAGGATCTAACCCCCGCACTCTGATCTTTCGGGTTCTTAATTTCAGGGATCGGGACGAAATACTCCGTGCAGCCCGCAGAGCCGGTGAGTTGAAATATCAGAATGCCACCCTGATGTTTTTCCCCGATTTCTCATTGGAAACCCAGAAGCTACGCAGGTCCTTTGACCAAATCAAAGTGGGGCTACGGGCGAGAAATATCAAGTATAGTATCCTGTTCCCTGCCAAGTTGAGGGTGCAGGATGGGGAAACAGTAAAATTCTTTACCGCACCCCATGATGCTGCCGCATGGTTGGATTCGTTACCTCCACAACGTTAAGTGTAAGTTCAAACACACTGCTATATGCTCAAGCAACCTATGATATACCTGCGGTACTTTCTCTCTTTTGAGTCTTTGAAGCAGGCTAATTACTGTATCTTTTACACGGAATGGGGCTCGGAATTTGATATATAATAGTTGCGGTGCTGGAATCTACTGTGCAATGTGCTGTGTGGGGGAAACAGTGGGATCACCCTTTTACAAGCTGAATGCCGGATGCCAGCTGCAGCTCATTAACGCGGTCTGGAAGATATAACCCGTTCTATAGAATTGGAGCGGTGGGAAGTGACCGATGTACCTTGTGATGCTGTCACATGTGTATGTTCTTTGCCCGTGCTCAGCAAAGCACAAATTCTAAGCCCGCCGGTCATATACACACGCAAGCTACAACACCTCTCAAGACTATAACTATATAGAAGACCTACTTGGCCTTACACCGCTGCTGTTTTGACTTGGGGTATTCGGCCCCCTGGTGCGGAAATATCGGCTATCAGGAGAGATCTATCCTCAATCACTAATGCATAGGTTATGCTGAGGTACTGTAACCGGGGAACTGATCTTCTCCGATTCCAGTTATAACGCACGTGACAATCCACAGGTTACTTGTGTTAGGAGGCATGCTTGGGGAGGTCTTAGCTGTGTTGATGCTATGGACAACAGGTATCCCTGCGAATCTAGGAATAGCTTGCCTTAATATGACTGAAGTACAGTGTTAATGGTTACACACAAGTCCTTTTTTTCTTTTCTCTCTTTATGTTCTTGTTTTATAAAAACAGTTTTGTAACTAAGATAAGTACCCCTGGGGGCTCCCAGGAGATAAGTTATGCATAATGAACCAGCAACTCTGGTGCCTTTCTAGGTAAAACTTCACGCTACAAGTGCTCGCCCTCTTTTAAGTATAGATGTTGGGGGTTCAGGGTGTGGAGCATCCTCGGTTCCGGAGGGGGATGTGGGGAGGGGGGGAGTTATCTGCCGTTGCAGTTTTTTGAAGTTGCAGCAATTGCAAGTTTTATAAAGGAGTGGCTTGATTGTAGCTGGAATGTTATTGGCACACACATACCTATGCATGTAACCAATTCATATGACGCCTCCTTAGGCCTAAGGGGGACAATGACGTGGATAGAATGTCTGTCTCTTGGGGGCTGGGGTGGGGGGACGTGCGGATCTTGCTTATACAATTGAGCGTGGGAAGTGATGGCTGAGATATCTATTGTTTCCTGGAATGTCTGGGGTCTAAACTCGGCCACAAAGAGGTCACTGGTGTTTAAATACTTACAAAGGTACAATCCACATATTTGTATACTTCAGGAGACTCACTTGATAGGAAGACGTGTCTTAGGACTCCGGAGGCCGTGGGTGGGTGCTCATCATCATTCCACCTACTCAAATTATGCTAGGGGTGTGAGCATTTTGATCCGCAGGTCCCTACCTCTACAGATCCTAGATGTTAAGATTGACCCGGGGGGCAGATATGTGATTATTAACGCCTCACTTTATGATAGAAGATTGGTACTGGTAGGCCTATATCTTCCACCTCCAGCTGATGCACAATTGCTAAACGATATTATGCATTTGGTAATGGGATTTAATGTGCCTGAAGTCCTTATTTTTGGTGATTTTAACATGGCTCCATCACAGGATCTGGACAGATTACACATGGTGACCCGTAGTGCAGTGGCCTTGGGGGGATGGGCTGACACGTTTGCTCTTACGGACGTGTGGCGTCATTTTCACCCAAATAAAAGAGAATATACGTGCCACTCGGCCTCCTACCGAGCACTCTCACGTATAGACCTCATATATGCTTCACCCGGGGCCTTGCGTTGGGTAGGGGCAGTGGAGCATTTGCCTCGTGGTATATCAGATCACGCCCCTGTCCACCTTAAAATCTCACTGCTTAAATCTCCGGGGCTTAAACTGTGGCGTCTGTCCGGATTCTGGGCTAAGGATGATAGAGTCCAGGAGACAATGATAGAAAATATTTGTAACTTCTGGAATGAAAATGGCGATTCTGCTAATGCTAATGTGTTATGGGATGCTTTTAAGTCAAAAGTGAGGGGGGACTATATTGCCCGTATCTCTTTCTTGCAAAAAGAGGCCTCCAGGACTCGTGAGATACTGGAGGAAAAGGCCGCTAGATGTGAGTCAGACTATATCCAATCCCTTAATGATAACAATTATTATTTATGGCAGAACTCCCTACGTGAATTATCCCTGCATAATGTAGAACAGACTAAAAAATCTATGCTATATACCAAGCAAAAAATATTTGAGCATGGAAATAAGAATGGGCGTCTGTTGGCTTGGCTAGCAAGGAACCAGGCAGCCTCCACCCACATAGCTAATATCAGGCGCACCGATGGACAATTATTATCATCACCTGAGGAAATAAATGCTGAATTCCTGAAGTTTTTCAGGGAAGTATACACCTCTAGAGCCCAGTCTACGCCAGGGGAACTACAGGAGTATTTAGATGCGATCCCTTTCCCGTCCCTTTCAGAGGAACATAAAAATTTATTAGAGGGGGATTTCTCCCTGGAGGAGGTCCAGACTGCGATTGGTAGTTTGCAGTGCGGGAAAACTCCGGGTGCGGACGGCCTTCCCACAGAGTTCTATGCACAACACATAGAAGTGCTTGCCCCTAGACTGAAATCCCTCTTTTCTGGACTGGATCAGACAGGTGCTCTCCCAGAATCTATGGAGGAAGCTATTATAGTTCTAATACCCAAACCTGGTAAGGACCCACAGGAATGTGCATCCTTTAGGCCAATATCTTTACTTAATGTCGACGCAAAAATTCTAGCAAAAATTCTAGCTAATCGTTTGTCGTCGGTTATCTCCACCCTAGTCCATGTCGACCAAACAGGGTTTATGCCGGGAAAAGGTACCGACATAAATCTTAGACGCCTTTTCCTAAACCTTTCGTTCGGTCATGATACTGCGGGATCTCGGGTGATTGCCTCCCTGGACGCCGAAAAGGCGTTTGACTCTGTAGAGTGGTTGTACCTTTGGGGAGTGCTGCAGCACTTTGGGTTTGGACCAAGATTCATACGCTGGTTGCAATTACTTTACAGAGCTCCCAAAGCTAGGGTACGCACTAATGACCGAGTGTCGGACGCTTTCTCTCTACACAGGGGCACCCATCAAGGATGCCCCCTATCCCCTAGTTTGTTTGCCCTGGCCCTGGAACCATTAGCAATTTTAATTTGTGAGTCACAAGAAATTAAGGGAATTCGGATTGGCAATTTGGAAGAGAAAATATCCCTTTATGCGGATGACGCGCTACTCTATCTAAATGACCCTGGACCCTCGTTGTCTGCCGCCCTGGTGTTATTTGATGGATTTGGTGCGTTATCAGGCATCCGAATTAATTGGAACAAATCGGTCCTTTTTTCACTGGATGTGCAGTCCCAAGGCCCTCACAACCATACATCACTACAGTGGGTTAGCGAATTCAAGTACCTTGGGGTCAAGGTATCTAGGGATGTTGCCCAATATTATGCACTGAACCTGCTCCCGTTGCTTAAACTTCTAAGGGAGAAATGTCAGTCTTGGTCCGGACTCCCATTGAACTTATTAGGCCGCATAAGTATCCTCAAAATGGTTATCCTACCTAAGTTTAATTATTTTTTCCGGAACAGTCCGATTTGGATACCGCAGAGCTTCTTTCAAGAAATTGATAAATGCATTACCGCTTTTATATGGAATGGTTCCATACCTAGACTGGCAAAAACCACACTCCACGCACCGACACAACTGGGGGGATTGGCCCTCCCGGATTTCCGGGTGTATTACTGGGCAGCTATGCTGGTCACTGTGTATTGGTGGTTTGCGGCGAGCAAATCTAACACTGCGGTTTGTGTAGAGGCAGCCTGGCTAGGCTCCCTACAGGAACTACAAAATTTGGCGTATAGAGGAGTGAGAGCTTATAAAAACCTCCCCGCCCCAACTAAGGCAACGATAAAGGTATGGATTGCAGCTAGACGTCGGTTCCTCATAGCGGGTCAGTGGTCACCGGTCCAGCCTCTCTGGGGAAATCCCAACTTACCTCATTTTAGGTCAATACCAGACCCCCAGGTGTGGGCAAGATTCGGCATTAAGACACTAAGGGATATCATGCCTACAGGTACATTGATGTCATTTTCGCAACTAGCAAGGAAATATGAGCTACCCGGGTGGATGTTCTTCCGCTATGTTCAGCTGAGGCATGCGGCCAGGGCCCAATTCCAGACGCAGCCTACTCTGAAATTGGATCCCGTAGAGAATCTACTGTCCTGTGAAGACCTAATAAAGCCACTTTCGGCTTTATATGGCATTTTGCTTCCAATTAACAGCGTAAAAATGGATAGACTATGGGAACAATGGAAGGCCGATATCCCAATGTTAGAAAGAGAGGATTGGGAGGACAGTCTTGAACAGAGTCCCAAGCTGGTTATAGCTGCAGGAGATAAACTTATACAGACCAAATTCCTCCATAGGGTTTATTTTACCCCGGTTCGTATGTCTAGAATATATCCAGATAGAGATCCACAATGCCCCAGATGTTTGACACATCCGGGATCATACTTACACATGTTCTGGGAATGTCCTAGGCTGTCAAACTTCTGGGAGGGAGTATTTGATCATTTAAACGTCCGCCTAGACTTGAATGTTCCCGTGACACCTGAACTAGCCTTACTGGGTATACATGAGGATGATCAGAGATCGCATCATAGTAAATTATTAATATCATATTTGCTCTTTTATGCTAAGAAAGAGATACTGTGTAAGTGGACCTCCTCTGTCCCCCCGGATGTAGCGACATGGGAAAACAAAGTAAATGCTGCTCTGCCACTATATAAATTGACGTACATTAACCGGAGATGCCCATGGAAATTTGACAAAGTTTGGTCATCATGGACATCGATTTAGACAAAGGGACACTATCAGTAGAGTGGAGGATGTGCTGAATGACCTTTGCTTTCCTCCGGTGTTTCTGGTTTCCGCTGCCTTCCCTCTCCCCCCCTCGTCCCCCCCCCCTCCGGGGTTATGTTCCCTACTGATTTCTCCCTTTCCCTGCCTCCTTTCCTGTTCTCTCCTCCCCCCAATACTCGAATATATAACCTCTGAGCAGGGAATAACGAATATACTGCATTTGATAATGTTTGTGGTCTTAGATTTCCTCTTTTCTTGACATTGGTTCACGGTATATGCTTTGTGTGAAATGCTGACAAACCTGTACTAAATATACTTTTTGTATAACAAAATGTGATTACATAATATTGTAAATATTGATTCTACAATAAAGCACTCCTGGTTGTAAGAAATGCCCAACTGTCTCCCCTCAGGCCTAACTTCTGCTCTATGTGCCCCCCAAAAAACATATGAGTGGCCCAATATCCAGATCAGGCCCTGAGTTCCATCAGAAAGAGAAGAAAACAAAAACAACCAACATAACAACCAAGATGCAACACAACACTCATTACCCAGCTGGATTATAATCCCAAGCTCCAACCCCCATTACTCTTACATCAGATGGGGACGAACATACAACTGGAACCACCGCAATTCCCATTGCCCAATGCGTTTTACCGCTGCATCGTCCAACCCCCATCTAACCGCCTCAGTAGCCGCCCCAATGCGAAACGAATGAGAGGAGAATTCTGCATGCCCTAAACCCAATGCCATTAGGCATTTTCAGAACACGGCAACAAATTGAAATCTGGTTAAAAGTGTGCCTTCCGCATGCACTAAAAAGGGGCCCTCCCAGGTCTAACCAAACTGCGAGGAATCTCCTCACCAAATCCACCGGGTAGGGGCGAGACTGTTATAGAAAAAAGCTGGACCTTCCTCCCCCTGCCCAACTGATCTGTTTTAGATCTTCACAACATCAGTGACCACCAATCGTACCCACAGGTAACCTCTGTGGCCAATAGCCCCCCGTTACCTTCTTGGAAGGGCTGACTAGCTCGCCTATCTGAAACGCCCCAAAAAATGCCAAGGAGAATGCTGTTTTGAACAACAAAACCTCATACTCCGATGAACATATAACAACCAACTGTTCCAAAACCCTCCCCAGCAGCTCAAACGAGACAGGGCGCCTGGAGTCCCTGCATTTCTGTGAGCGCCTAAAACTCTTCATCGCTTGTCATATCCAAAAATCTTTTGTGAAGTACTGACAACCCTGCAACTTGAACCAGAATGCCAACCCAGCCAATTTCTTCTCCAACCCCGACACTGATACCCCGTCCTCCATATTGCGCGAAACATAATACAGTACCATCAACCGCAGGTCCTGTCCCTCCTGCTGCCCCTCGACCTGTTGTAAAAAGGACAAACATTCTCGTCATACCCTGTTATAAACCGCCCATGTCGCAGCACTCACTGATCGCCTGATCCATCCAGAGATGATCCCAAGGCAATCCTCCACAGCCCTGCAGGACAAGAAACCCCGTGCTGCTCCGCTGCCGGCGCCAACTACCGGAACCACTGAAAGCGAGACAATGCATCAGCAACAACATTCTCCACTCCCGGAAGGTGTACAGCATAAATAAAAACATTCATCTGTAGATAGTGCAACACCAAGTGTTGCAGCATCCGAACCACGGGAGGGGACGATGCCGAAACCCTGTTGATGACTTGGACCACCCCCAAATTGTCCCAGTGAAACCGCACCTTCATATTCCTGAAAAACTCTCCCCACAGCTCCACAGCCAGCACCACCGGAAACAATTCCAGTAACACCAAGTGGAAATCCGGAGAAATCCTGCCTCTTTCCACAAATCCGGCCACGGACCCGCACTCCACCTACCCTGAAAAAAGGCCCCAAAACCCATGGAACCGGCAGCATCCGTGAAAAGTTCCAAATCAAAGTTGCTCGCCGGCCCTGACATCCACAATGCTCGCCCATTAAAATCTTCCAGAAACGAGTGCCAGACTCTCAAATCCTCCCTGTGCTCCCGTACCAGACACACAAAATGATTAGGAGCCTTGACCCCCGCCATACTTGCCGACATCCGTCTGCAATATACTCTCCTCATCGGCAAGATGCGTCACGCAAAATTCAACTTACCCAATAGCGACTGCAGAGTCCGAAGTTGTACCTTGCATAATCCCAAGAACTAACGAATCTCCTCCTTGAGTGCCACTAGCTTATCCTCTGGCAGGCGACACTCCATGGTTTCAGAATCTAAAACTATGCCCAGAAAGCTAATCACGGTCCTTGGCCCCTCTGTTTTTTCTGGGGCCAATGGTATGCCAAAGCGGGTGGAAACATGTTCCAACATAGCCAGGAGCACCACGCAAATCTCAGAAGAGGCCAGGCCCACATGCAGGAAGTCATCCAAGTAATGTATGATGGAGGTCACCCCTGCCACGTTTCGAACCACCCACTCCAAAAAGGAGTTGAACTTCTCAAATAACGCACACGAAATAGAACAACCCATCAGCAGGCAACGATCAACATAGAATTCTTCCTGCCACTGACAACCTAACAGGCGAAAACTATCCGGGTGAACGGGAAGCAGCCTGAAAGCTGACTCAATATCAGATTTGGCCGTCAGCGCCCCCCTGCCCATATCGCCTCACCCAGAAAACAGCCCCATCGAAAAAGTATATGATACCGTGCACACCTCTGAATCAATGGCATCATTGATCGACCCCCTTTTGGGAAAGAAAGGTGGTGAATGAGCCAAAACTTGTTAGGTTCCTTCTTTGGCACAACCCCCAATGGCGAGACAACCAAATCCGGTAAAGGCAACGCAGGGAAAGGGCCCCCCCATGTGGCCTAACACAACTTCCTGCTTTAGCTTTTCCGAAACCACTTCCCCATGTTGCAATGCTGATCGCAAGTTCCTAGACACCGGCGGTGCTTCGAAAAGCCTCCGAGAACCAAAAGCCTAACAACCGCACCACCCCCCTATCCGGGTACCTAATGAGGAAAGGCTGCATCCTTTCCACCTTCACCAGAGTTGTCCCTTTTTCCAACAGGCTCACTGGCACGTCCCTTTCCTTGTTTGAAGCAACGGGACAATGGATGGGTACCACCGCAGCCAAAGCATTCATGCTTGTACCGACAAGAGCCCCCGAACTTGCATGAGCCCTCGTTAAATTGCCAACAGACCCCCTTTTTCTGTGCGGCCGATTGTGGATGAGCCTCGCCCCCCCTTGAAAAAGCTGGTCCTCGCCGAAGTCATAATCCGCATCCATATGCTAATGTCCTTGTGATGTTCTTTAAAAAAAATACCTATGCTGCTAGAGGTAGTAGTACAAAGGTAAATGAACATGTAAAATGATATAAACATTTAAAAAAACAGAAACAATATAAGAATATGTACAATCAATATAGAGCACTTCTATACCCAATAGGTGCAGTGTGATATTCCACAATAATCGGTGGTAATAGCAAAGTGCAAGAAAATCATTCAATAAAGTCTAAAGGCCAGATGTGATAAGTATCTTACTGGAAACACTAAAATCAATATACAATCACTAAAAACCTTAATGGATCGTGCAAGTAGGCAAAAAACATTGTGCAAAAAACAGCAATTAATAAATTAAATGTGCAACGTGCAATCAATATGAGCAAGAATCGCAAAAATCGCAAATGCAGTGTATAATAAACATATAACCAAAATAAGTCCACTGTAGAACTTGTGAAAATTCAAACAAAGGCAAACGTGTGCAAAATATATAATGGGACTGGGAATGTAGTCCAATGCGATTAAATCCTCTTAATGTGGCTAATCAGAAAATGTGCAAAAAAGTGCAATAAGGTGCTGAGAGCATGGGGGTGATCTCCTCTTCATGCACAGGACACACAGTGGTGTGAAGTGGCCTCTTACCTTGCGGTAAAGAGGTAACCGCATAAAGTTGCTGGTAATGGCTGCTTCTCCCTTGTACTCCTAACTGCCTCTCACTTAGATTTCTGGGCTGGAAGGAGCTGTTAGTGGGTTTTTGTCTCTCAGTGGAGCAGGAGGGGGATTAAAGGAAAGAAGGGGCCAAATAGTGTAGTATTTCAATCAGAGATTGGTTTTTATTAAAACAATGGTGAGGGTACTCACTTCACTTACAAGAAAAAAACACACAGAAAACTTATCTCCTACGAGCGGCGAGCTTGTTTGCATATATCAGTCTTGGATGCCTATCCCGTCCCTACATGTGACGTCACGGTCAGTAAAAGGTGAAGGCATCTTCAATCTTAGTGTTCAAACATTAACACACAAAGAAATTGGGGTTCTCAACAAAGGTTTGAAGTATGCACCAACCAGAAACTTAGATAAATTTCAGACCTATATTGGTATTCAGAAAATTGTGAGAAAGCTCAATATCAAGAAATACATCATAGGAAACCCTTTCAGACACAGACCTCCAGATACCAGTAATGATGGTATTTTACACTGAGAAATAAATCTGTTTTTAACCCCCAAGTTAAGGATAATAAATATATTGAAGTTTTTAAAAGAGTTGTTTTAGATGATATCAAAGTTCTTAAGATAAAGAAGAAAGAAGAACCAAGTTATATTAAAAGTGGTATTCGGAAACTCACAAAAAGAAAGGATCTGGTCATCCGACCAGCAGATAAGGGAGGTGGGATCGTTATCCTGTCAAAGAAACAATATCATGACAGCATGAAGAATATGCTTGGAGATGCAAATACGTACAGTAAGTTATTGAGTAATCCCATGTTCAAGTGCAGGAAGGCACTCAAACAAGTTGTACATCTGGGGCTGAAGAAAAATATATTGAATAAAAAAGAAGCCAGATTTCTTATACCCGATTCCTGTCGCACGCCTATCATATACTCATTACCTAAAATACATAAAGACAAACTAAATCCACCACCGAGGCCAATAGTGAATGGAATAGATTCACTCTCTTCCAGAATGGGCCAATACATAGATGTTTTTTTACAACCAGCTGTACAAAGCACAAAAGCATACCTAAGAGATACAAAACAAATGTTGCAGATTTTGGAAAACATCCCTAAAGAAGAAGGACCTTGGATTATGGCCACGACAGACGTTTTATCTCTTTACACGATAATAATCCACTACCAAGCGTGTCAAATGAGGACATACACAAAATTACCTTGTATACAAAGAAAGTTCTTAATAAAATGTCTCAACTTTTGTTTAAAAAATAACTCCTTTTGGTATGACAAAAATTATTACCATCAACAGACCGGGGTTGCGATGGGGCTAAATTCGTCCCAAGTGTGGCCGGCCTAATCATGGCCTAGTGGGAAGAGGAAAATGTGTTCAGTGACAGACCTGATGAATTAGTAATATACAAAAGATATATAGATGATGTTTTTGTATTGTGGAAAGGAGACCCTGATACACTTACCCTATTCTTTGAGAAATTGAATAAGAATGACAGGAATATTACACTGTCTTGGGATATCAGTGAGAAGAGTGTGACTTTCCTAGATCTGAAGATTATACAAGAAGACTCCAAACTCTGGTCACAAACGCACTTTAAAAATGTGGATAGGGACAGTTACCTCCCAATAGAGAGTTGCCTTCACAAAAACTGGCTTTATAATGTCCCTAAAGGACAAGTTATGCAACTTAGATGCAATTGCACCAAACTTAACACTTTTTTAGACCAGGCAGAGAAGATAGGACAGAGATTCACCAGGAAAGGCTATGACCATTTATTTATTAAAAATAAGATAGTAGAAGTGACAGGAATGAATCGGGATGAACTGATCAAAGATAAGAGTAAACAAGAACAATCTATGACAGTAGCACCTTTAATCCTGGATTTCAACGCACAATATAAGAAAATAGAAAAAATTATCAAACGGCATTGGCACATCCTTCTGGCAGACAAACAACTACAAGACACTCTACCCACTAAGCCTAATGCCGCGTACACGCGGACTTTACGGCAGACTTTGCGTGGCGGACTTTTCGACTGACTTTACGATGGACTTTCTGAATGAACGGACTTGCCTACACACAATCAACCAAAGTCCGTCGAATTCGTACGTGATGACGTACGACCGGACTAAAGTAAGGAAGTTCATAGCCAGTAGCCAATAGCTGCCCTAGCGTGGCTTTTTGTCCGTCGAACTAGCATACAGACGAGCTGACTTTTTGACCAGACTCGAGTCCGTCGGATAGATTTGAAACATGTTTCAAATCTAAGTCCGTCCAACTTTTGAGAAAACAAAGTCCGCTGGAGCCCACACATGATCGAATTGTCCGACGAAATCCCGTCCGCCGGGCAAAGTCTGCCGTAAAGTCCGCTCGTGTGTACGCGGCATAAGTTTATATATAAGAAAGCACCTACCATTCGCGACAAAGTAGTCAAGAACATAATAGATCCACCTAGGAGGAATTTTACCTTTTTTACCGGAAATGGTTTCTATCCTTGCAAGAGATGTTTTGCATGCTTGAGAACTAGACGTCCGAACAAAAAGAAATGTAATTTTATATCCACAAGCACGGGAGACACGTATGATATTAAAAACTTCATCTGTTGTAATACGGAAGGAACAGTATACGCCCTTTAGTGCAGTTGCGGCCTGCAATATGTCGACTGCACAAAAAGACCCTTGAAGGTACGCATTAAGGAGCATGTTTAAAATATTCTGAGTGGATACGATAAACATAGTGTATCCAAACATTTCCTTTTATGCCACAATAAAGATCCCTCCCATCTGAAATTTTGGGGAATAGAACCATATATCAAACATTGGCGGGGGGGACACAAAGTTAGGACCCTCAGCCAGTTGGAATCAAAATGGATATTTACATTAGATACTTTCTCACCCAGAGGCCTCAATATCGAATTTGACCTCAATTGCTTTCTTAGCGACTTTTAATTATGCGTCTTTTCCCCCATGCCGGTTTTAGCGATTTTTAGATTTTTTATTACTTCTCAGTGTGCTCTTTGTTTCCCCCCTCCTCTTTCCCCCCCTTCCCCCTCCTCCCCTTCCCCCTCCCCCCTTCCCGTGCGGTCACCTATCCTGCTCATTTAATTTTAATTTTATTTTACTTTTATTTTTGTGAGACTTATTTGATCCTCATTTATTGTAGCACTTCACACCACTGTGTGTCCTGTAGGGATGAGCTTCGTGTTCGAGTCGAACCCATGTTCGACTCGAACATTGGCTGTTCGGTCGTTCGCCGAATTCCGAACGTTATGGGCCGTTCGCGCCAAATTCGTGTGGCGCGTCATGGCTCATAATTCACTGCGGCATCGCAGTGCATTGCTGGCTGATGATTGGCCAAGCATGCACTATGACCCGCATGCTTGGCCAATCACAGCGCCGTCGGTAGAGAGAGCTGTAATTGGCCAAAGCCAGGGTGGCTTTGGCCAATTATGGCTCAGGGGGTCTAGAACACGCCCCACACTATATAAGGCCGCCTGCACGGCGGCCCTGTGTAGTGTGTGTTCCGGCGTTGAAAGAGAGATAGATAGACAGAGAGATAGTGTCATTTCATTTGAGTTAGATAGATTAGGCAGGACAATCAGTGAGTTAGCTGCACTTACAGTGTATTGTGTATATATATGCATCCCAGGTGTTGCATATATATATATACACTGTATTCAGTTTAGCTAGATCCATTCCTGTTATCTTCTTACTGACAGGCAGGCTTGTCTTGTTACAGTATTTACAGGTACCTGAAGAAAATTGCTGGTGTTCTTTTGATCCTGTTAGTACCACAGTCAGGCAGCTAGACTATTTACAGTTAGTGCAGTGCGTCCTGCTCACAGTGTTCAGCTAAAACTACAAGTTAGTGTGGTGCGTCCTCCTCACAGTGTTCAGCTAAAACTAGAAGTTAGTGCAGTGCGTCCTGCTCACAGTGTTCAGCTAAAACTACAAGTTAGTGTAGTGAGACCTCTGCACAGTGTTCATCTAAAGCTACAAGTTAGTGCAGTGCGTCCTGCTCACAGTGTTCAGCTAAAACTACAAGTTAGTGTAGTGAGACCTCTGCACAGTGTTCATCTAAAGCTACAAGTTAGTGCAGAGCGTCCTGCTCACAGTGTTCAGCTAAAACTACAAGTTAGTGTAGTGAGACCTCTGCACAGTGTCATCTAAAGCTACAAGTTAGTGCAGTGCGTCCTGCTCACAGTGTTCAGCTAAAACTACAAGTTAGTGCAGTGCGTCCTCCTCACAGTGTTCAGCTAAACCTACAAGTTATTTTTTTGCAAGCTCTGCACAGTGTTGATCTAAAGCTACAAGTTAGTGCAGTGCGTCCTGCTCACAGTGTTCAGCTAAAGCTACAAGTTAGTGTGGTGCGTCCTCCTCACAGTGTTCAGCTAAAACTACAAGTTAGTGTAGTGCGTCCTGCTCACAGTGTTCAGCTAAAACTACAAGTTAGTGTGGTGCGTCCTCCTCACAGTGTTCAGCTAAACCTACAAGTTATTTTTTTGCGAGCTCTGCACAGTGTTCAGCTAAAGCTACCTGTGGAAGGTTGGTGGTGTTTTCCTGATCCTATCACTACCGCAGGCAGCTAAAAAAGCTACAAGTTAGTTTTTTTGCGAGCTCTGCACAGTGTTCAGCTAAAGCTACCTGTAGAAGGTTGGTGGTGTTCTCATACTACAGGCAGGCAGTTGATTTTGCTAGCTGCAGTATCAGTACATATATATATATATATATATATATATATATATATATCCCAGCTTAGTGCAGCTACAGGCCATTAGTATGTCTGGAAGGCCAAGAAGGAGAGACAGACAGTCACAAGCCAATAAGAGAGGGCAAGCAGGCTCTGTGTCTAGTGCTGGTCGTGGAGACGGTGCATCCTCATCAGCACGTGGCCGTGGGACACGCTTGGCCTTTTTTTCGTCAGCTGGCCGTGTTGAGCCGCAACATGCGGAAGACTTGGTCGAGTGGATGACCAAGCCGTCCTCATCCTCCTCATTCTCTCTCACCCATGCTCAGGGTACTTTGTCTGGCAAAGCAGCGGCCTCTTCCCTCGGCTCAATGTCATCAGTGACTCCTTCCCTAGCCCCACCATGTCCTCCTGAGGAGTCCCTCGAACTGTTTGACCACAGTATTGGTTACATGCTCCAGGAGGATGCCCAGCGTTTGGTAGGCTCTGATGATGATACTGAGCTCGATGAAGGCAGTAACATGAGCACGGACAGAGGGGGTGCCCAAGAAGGACAGCAATCTGGCAGTCATGCTCCCCCTGCTGCAGCATACTGCCAGGTTTGCTCCAGTGATGAGGAGGGAGGGGATGATGAGGTCACTGACTCAACATGGGTGCCTGATAGGAGAGAGGAGGAGGAGGAGGAGGCGGCACATCACCAACGAGGCAGGATGCCCGCCAGGGGCCAGCCTAAGGGCAGCACATTGACTGCATCACACCCCAAAGCTCCACATGTGCAGGGCGCTGCAGTCTCTGCGCGTTATTCAAAAATGTATTTGGTGTGGGCCTTTTTTGAGACGAGTGCATCAGATCGCACCGCTGCTATTTGCAACATATGTCTCAAGCGTATCTCGCGTGACCAAAACATCTCCCGCTTGGGTACCACATGCTTGACCAGACATATGTTGACCTGCCATGCAGTTCATTGGCAAGCGTATATAAAAGACACACACCAAAGAACAAAGAGGACCTCTCCTTGCTCCTCATCAGCTGAGATCTCCAACCCCACTATACCTTCAGTCCTCTCTGAGACCTGCACTGAGAGGAATGAAGGTGTAGAATTAGGTGTGTCACAGCCAAGTACTTGTGGGCAATCTGCTTTCGGTACACCAACGTCAGATTGTACCAGGCAAATTTCCCTGCCCCAGCTGCTGCACCGCCGAAAGAAGTTCGCTCCCAGCCATCCACATTCCCAGCGGTTGTATCCTAGCTTGGCAAAATTGCTAGCACTTCAACTGCTGCCTTTTCAGTTGGTAGACTCTGCCCCCTTCCGTGAGTTTGTGGAATGTGCGGTTCCTCAGTGGCAGGTACCCAAACGCCACTTTTTCTCACGGAAGGCGATTCCGGCTCTCTACTGGCATGTGGAAGGCAATGTCCATGCCTCGCTGGACAGGGCGGTCAGCGGTAAGGTGCATATTACCGCTGACTCATGGTCCAGCAGGCATGAACAGGGACGTTACCTAAGTTTCACGGCGCATTGGGTGACTCTGCTGGCAGCTGGGAAGGATGCAGGACAAGGTGCAGTAGTGTTGGAGGTTGTTCCGCCACCACGCCTCCAAAATGCCACTACTAATGATTGTGACACACCTCTCTCCCCCACCCCCTCCTCTTCTTCTTCCTCCATGGCCTCTTCCTGTGCTTTGTCCTCAGAACCTGCGGTGCTCCGTAGCCGTTCAAGGGGCTACGCAAGTACGCAGGCCAAAAGATGCCATGCGGTGCTTGAGCTGGTGTGCTTGGGGGACAGGAGCCACACTGGGGCAGAGGTTCTGCCAGCTCTGCAGGGGCAGGTTCCGAGGTGGTTGACGCCACGCCAACTTAAGGCAGGAATGGTGGTTTGCGACAATGGCACCAACCTCCTCTTTGCCCTCCGACAGGGACAAATGACCCATGTGCCCTGTTTGGCTCACGTCCTTAACTTGGTGGTGCAGCGGTTCTTGGGCAGGTACCCAGGCTTACAGGATGTCCTGAGGCAGGCCAGGAAAGTCTGTGTGCATTTCCGCTGGTCATACAATGCCAGTGCTCGGCTGGCGGACCTCCAAAAGGAGTTTAACCTGCCCAAGAACCACATAATCTGTGACATGCCCACCAGGTGGAACTCAACGTTGGCCATGCTGCAGCGGCTGCACACGAAGCAGAGGGCCATCAATGAGTACCTGTGCGACTATGGCACCAGGACAGGGTCAGGGGAGCTTGTTTTTTTTCCCCACGCCAGTGGGCCATGATCAGGGATGCATGCACTGTCCTGTCACCATTTGAGGAGGCCACGAGGATGGTGAGCAGTGACAGTGCATGCATCAGTGACACTGTCCCCCTTGTCCACCTGTTGGAGCACAGGCTGCGTGGAATAATGGACAGGGCATTGAGGCAGAACAGAGGCAGGAAGAGGAGGACTTCCTTAGCTCTCAAGGCCCCCTTTATCCAGACAGTGTTCCTGCGTGCCCGCCGATCACAGAGGAAGAGGACGAGGAGGAAGATTGTGTCAGTATGGAGGTGGAGCCTGGCACTCAGCATCAGCAGCAGTCTTTAAGGGATCAGTCCCAAGAAACACATGGACTTGTACGTGGCTGGGAGGAGGTGGCTGCGGACCATGTCGTCCTTAGTGACCCAGAGGACTCCGGACCGAATACCTCAGCAAACCTACGCTGCATGGCCTCCCTGATCCTGCAAAGCCTGCGTAAGGATCCTCGTATTCGTGGTATCAAGGAGAAGGACCAATACTGGCTGGCAACCCTCCTTGATCCACGTTACAAGGGTAAGGTTGCGGACCTTATCTTGCCATTGCAGAGGGAGCAGAGGATGAAACATCTTCGGGAGGCCTTGCAGAAAGGTCTGTGCAACGCGTTCCCAGATACTGGGAGGTTACAAACTCCTGTTTCTGGACAACGTGAGTATCTGTGAGGGGTTGCAGTGTTGTTGCACCAGCACCAGTGCCTAAGGCCCAATTTTTCAGCCCCTGTTTAACAGGGGCGTGTAATTACAATTTTTGATGCAATACTTTGCAGCAGGGCTCATTTCTGCGTTCCAACTAGAGTATCTGTGAGGGGTTGCAGTGTTATGGCACCAGCACCAGTGCCTAAGGCCCAATTTTTCAGCCCCTGTTTAACAGGGGCGTGTAATTACAATTTTTGATGCAATACTTTGCAGCAGGGCTCGTTTCTGCGTTCCAACTAGAGTATCTGTGAGGGGTTGCAGTGTTGTGGCACCAGCACCAGTGCCTAAGGCCCAATTTTTCAGCCCCTGTTTAACAGGGGTGTGTAATTAAATTTTTGATGCAATACTTTGCAGCAGGGCTTGTTCCTGCGTTCCAACTAGAGTGTCTGTGAGGACTTACAGTGTTGTGGCACCAGCACCACCACCAAAGGCCCAATTTTTCTGCCCTTGTTCAACAGGGGCATGTAATTACAATTCTTGATCTAATATTTCACAGCAGGGCCCATTTCTGCACCCACCAAGAGCGAGTGAGGACTTACAGTGTTGTGGCACCAGCACCACCACCAGCACCAAAGGCCCAATTTTTCTGCCCCTGTTCAACAGGGGCATGTAATTACAATTCTTGATCTAATATTTCACAGCAGGGCCCTGTGAGGGCTTACAGTGTTGTGGCCACAACAACACCTAAGGCCCAAATTTCTGCTGAGTATATAGGGCAGGCCCCTACTTTCAAACATCTAACTTACAAACGACTCCTACTTGCAAACGGAAGGAGACAACAGGAAGTGAGATGAAATCTACCCCTAGGAAGGGAAATTCTCTCCTGTAAGAGTTAATATGGGAAAAACATTTCTCCTTTCCACTGATGCTTTCCAATCCTTGTTCCACAAAAAAACCCAAATTTTCAAAAAACATTTGTCATTGGGACAAAAAGTGAGGTGAAATCTTCTGAAAAGGATGACAGACAGCAAAACAAATGTCACAGGGGTGATAACCCTTCCCTATGTTTTCCAAAAAGCTTAAAAAAGATTTTTTGGCTGGAGCTAAACACGTTAAAAATGTACCCGTTCAAAATTACAAACAGATTATACTTAACGACAAACCTACAGTCCCTGTCTTGTTTGTACCGCCTGTATACTGCTGTTCAGAGTATATAGGGCCTGGTGGCCCCACACCTTTCCTTATTTTAATTTGGGTGTGGGGTTCCCCTTAATATCCATACAAGACCCAAAGGGCCTGGTAAAGACATGTACGGAGCTGTATTGTAAATGGAAGCAGAGTACAGACATGAAAGGGTGCAAGGAACTTAGGGAAGGAAGAAGTAGGATAAGGAGGGGTTTAAGGAAGTTAGGGATATGTTGGGATTGGTGGATCAGTGTAGAAGGGGAGGAGAGTTTTAATCAGTGCTTAAGCCAGGGGGAATTATACAGCAGTCGTGAGTTGGAGAGTCAGGAAGAACGTTCCCTGAGGTAGCTGAGAGATAGCAGGTAGCATGAGTGGTTTAGAGCAGCTATGGGTACAGCTTAGGGAAGCAGCGGAGACCCATGGAGCAGAATGGCTGCAGAGCCAGATTGCATCCACACTACAGGGGGTTGAGCAGGGCCCATCCACTGCGAGGCCTGCCTCATCACGGGCTAGGAGGTCTAGACCTCCGGAGCGCCTTAGTCCTGACATCGCTCCCAGGACTCAGAGGAGACTGGGGAGCCCGAGTCGGACCCCCTCGGGACCCCCGCCGGCAAAGCAGACACCTAAAAGAGCGGGCGGGGGGGCAGCAAGGAGAGACAGATTGCAGCATAGTCACAGGGGGGGAGGCGTAATGCGGACACCCAGGCCAGCCCCCACTGGTGCATCTCCACGGGATAGACAGCTGGCTGCCACCACCGGTGATGCTCCGGTCGGGTTGGCAACCCGGCGAGGGAGAACGGGACGGTCGGGCGCCAGCATGGCCTGTGAAACGGCCGGCGGCTTGCCTCGTGGCGGCGCCATCTTACCTCAGGGAAGAGGTTCAGCCAGTCAGCACAGGGATCGTCAGCTGGGAGGCCCCGCCTCCAGGTTCAGTGAAGGGCCAGGGAGGGTTGGCCAGCGCAATGCCTGCGTGAGAGACAGGTCGCCGAGTGATGACATCATTTCCCCATACGAGGGGAACGGAGGAAGGAACCCTCAGATGGATGTCTCCCCCCCTCCGGTCGCTCAGGCTGCAGGACGAAAGTCGGCCAGAAGAACAGCAGTAGAAGAACAGCAACTGATACAGAGGGACAGCAGCAGCAGCAGCGAGGAGGGCGAGCTAGCGATGATCCACAGGAGGCAGTGGTGGAGTCGGGCCCGACGGCTGGTGGGTCCTCTCACCTAAGGCAGCCTGGTAAGCGAACGTCTGTTTCTGTTACTAATGTTTATGGGTTGACTGAAGCAGGGGGAGTCAGGGTGGGGGGGGTGAGCAAGGTGCCTTAAGGGGGGGAGAAGGGGATTTATGGGAGTCAGTGAGGGAGCTACTTCGCCGTCTGTAGAGCGGGGCTCCGCAACCATCATCCCCCATCAGCCCCTGGGTACCACAGCCCCCAAGTTTTAGGGATCCCGTGGTTGTAGTGGACCCCCCGCAAAGGCCGACCACGTTGGTGGTGGCCGAGACACAGACGGGAGGTGACGGCGTGGGAGATTCTACAAAAACCACAACGCAGGACAAGGATGCGGAAAAGGTGAGACTGGCAGATGCGGCCAAGTGTGAGGTCTACGTTTGCTTCGAGGGACCTTTGGGGGCGCATTTGAAAAAAGAGGTGAGAGAAAAAATTTGGAAAAACGAGTTTGTGGAGATTTTCTCCTTGCTCCCGTTAGAAAAGTTTAATTTAGACAGGGTAAAGCCAGATGAGAGTAAAAAAGAGGAGGAAGAGAAGAGAAGGTACAGATTAATTCCGCGCACGTTTGCTAACTGGTTGCAAGCTTTTGCGATTCTGGCTAGCGTGATTGGGGAAAAAGCCCCCGAGAATTGCTCGGCATTATTCTGTTATTTAGAAGCGATCAGCGAGGCACATCGAGTATATGGGGGTTTAGCATGGCTCCGTTATGACAAACAGTTTCGTCAAAGGAAGGCTATTCGCCCATCGATTAGATGGGACCATAAAGATATAAGTCTCTGGATGAAGTTGATGACGTCATCCAGGGCTGCGAGCCCGTTTTTTCAAGGGGGGGTCGGCGGCACCTCCTCCGCTGGATCGCTGGCCCCAAAAAAGAAAGGGGTGTGCTGGCAGTTCAATGAAGGCAACTGTCGGTTCGGGACTTCATGTCGCTACAAACATGAATGCTCCGGATGTAGTGGGGGGCACCCTTTTGCGCGCTGCTTCAAGCAAGGAAAAGGTCGCACAGGAGACATCGCTGGAAAAAGGGATGATGCCGGTGAGACTAGAAAGGATGCTACCTTTCCTAAATAGGTACCCGGATAGGGCGGCGGCAATGTTATTAGAAACAGGGTTCAGGGAGGGTTTTCGAATTCCGAGTTCATTGCGGGAGGTTCCGCCAGTTGCGGACAATTTGAAGTCGGCACACCTCCACCCGGAGGTGGTGTCGGCTAAGCTGTTTAAGGAAGTTGCATTGGGCCGGATGGCTGGGCCATTCGCTTCCCCGCCATTACCAGGGTTAATAGTTTCCCCGTTGGGAGTTGTTCCGAAGAAGGAGTTGGGGCAATATAGGATTGTGCGGTTACCTATACATCGTTCGATGCAGCTGTCTCGTGGGTTGGAAAATATGGTAAGGGCGCCCTCATGGCTAAAACTGATGTGGAATCGGCATTTCGATTATTGCCGGTACATCCGCACAGTGTGCATTTGTTGGGATGCTGTTGGCAAGGGTCGTACTTTGTGGACCGTTGCTTGCCAATGGGTTGCTCCATTTCATGCGCACTGTTTGAGGCGTTTAGCTCATTCTTTGAATGGGCGGTTAGGGAAGCGGCAGGGATGAATTCAATTATCCATTATTTGGATAATTTCTTGTGCATAGGCCCCCCAGACTCCAGATGTTGTGTAGTGTTATTGGGAACGTTACAACACCTGGCTGAAAGATTCGGGATTCCGCTGGCAGCTGACAAGACGGAGGGCCCAACATCGGAATTAGTTTTTTTGGGCATCACCATTGATTCCATGGCGATGGAATGTAGACTGCCTGAGGACAAATTGGTGGCGTTACGGAAGGAGGTGAGTATGGCGGGTAAGAAGCGTAAGCTGCGGCTGAAGGAATTGCAATCCTTATTGGGAAAATTGAATTTTGCATGCAGAATCATTCCCATGGGTCGTATATTCTGTAGGAGGTTGGCGGCGGCCACGGCTGGGGTGAGAGTTCCCAATCACTTTGTCAGATTGACCAGAGAATTGCAGGCTGATTTAAAGGTGTGGGATGCGTTTTTGGAATGTTTTAATGGGAGGTCGGTGTGGCAAGTGGGACCGGTCAGCAATGCTGACTTGGTCCTGTTCACAGATGCGGCAGGATCGGCAGGATACGGGGCGTATTACCAGGGTAGATGGAGTGCAGGACCATGGCCGGAGATTTGGAGAGAGGGAGGTTTCCTGCGTAACCTGGTCCTCCTAGAACTGTTTCCCATTGTTCTGGCAGTAGAACTGTGGGGGGAAGAATTGCGGAACAAAAAAGTTAGGTTCAATTGTGACAATTTGGGGGTAGTTTGGGCAATTAATAACATCACGGCCTCATCCCCACCTGTGATTAGATTGTTAAGACACTTGGTGCTCAGTTGTTTGCGCATAAATGCATTTATTTATGCTGTACATATCCCTGGAGTGGACAATAAGTTAGTGGATGCTTTGTCTCGTTTCCAGTGGGAAGAATTTCACAAGCTGGCACCGGAGGCAAACCGGGTAGGGGAGCCATGCCCGTCGGAACTGTGGAGAGTTGCGTTGGAATCACCGCAGGATTGATCCGGCAGTCTCTCAGCGCAGGAACATGGAGGGCTTATGAAAAAGTGTGGCAAGAATGGTTTGCCTTTATGGAGGAGGTAGGAGGGTCAGGGGACTCTACTGACGTAACTTGGGTTTTGTGTTTCATTTGTAGGAATTATGAAAAAGGGGTCTCTGGGTCGGGAATAGGAAAGAAGATGGCGGCTTTAGCCTTTTTATTCCAATTAAAAGGACGCAGGGATGTCACAAAATCATTTATGGTTCGCAGGGCTTTGCGGGGTTATAGAAAAGGTTCTCACAAGAAGGACTCCAGATGCCCAGTGTCATTTGAGGTGCTGGGGACGATTCTGACAAGCCTCCACAAGGTGTGTTCAGAGTATTTTGAACAAGTACTCTTTCGAGCAGCCTTTGTGGTGGCATTTTTGGAGCATTTAGAATCGGGGAATTGGTCTCGCCATCAAAAAGGGTGGTGGGAGGTCTGAGGTTGGGTGATGTGCAGTTTTCAGATCAGTCAGTTCTGATCTGGATACGGTGATTGAAAACGGACCAGGAAGGAAAAGGGGTCAGAGTGGAGTTGTTCAAGGGGTTAGAACCCCAGTTTTGTCCGGTAACGACCCTGAGGCAGTTCTTGGATGTGCGCCCGACAGGGGAGGGAGCATTTTTTATACATAAGGATGGTTTGTGTTTATCCAGGTTTCAGTTCACAGCAGTGCTGAGGAAGTGTTTAAAAGAAGGAGGGCTTTCCTCGGGAGAATATGCAGGGCATTCTTTCCGTATAGGGGCAGCCACGGAAGCAGCTCGCTGGGGACTTCCAGAAAATGTAATAAAGAAGATAGGCAGATGGGAATCAAACAGATTTCAGATATATGTTCGTCCACAGTTATTGTGAAGTATAGTTGGTTATATAGGTTAAGATTAGTAGACGGTAAAAAATGTTGGCATGTCGTTGGTATGTTTTCTTTGTTATTTCTTTTAAGATCCCCCCCAGATGTCTCATTTGGATTTTGGGACACTCATACGTTTTCTGGGGGGCAAAACGGGCGGACATCAGACCTGAAGGTAGACAGCTACGGCTTAAGAGAGAGGAGGGCACGGTCAGGTGGTTGGGTATACCGGGCATGAGGTGGCAGCAAGTGGTTCCTGAGGTACATAGATTTTCCAGGTTGGACAGGGTCCCTGACATATTGGTTCTTCATGTAGGAGGAAATGACTTGTGTATTAGACCAATGAGGCAGGTCATAAAAGATATCCAATGGGACTTTCTCAGGCTCCGGGCATCCTTTCCAGACATGCTGTTCGTATGGTCCGATATAGTTGCCCGTATGTCTTAGAGGGGGGCACGATCGTGGGAAAAACTCAATAAGACCCGTATAAAAGTCAACAAGGAGGTGGGTAGGTTTGTTTCCAGGAATGGGGGTATTGTGATACGACATTGGGAATTAGAAACCGACACTTGGATGTACCTGAGAGGGGATGGTGTTCACCTTAACCCGGTGGGGATTGATCTTTGGTCCCTGGGGCTGGAGGATGGCATTAGAAGAGCATTTTTAGTGTGGCTGCGGGCACAAGCGTAAGGTGTCACACTTGTGCCGCGGTGGCGCTTGGTCCTTGGCGACAATAGTAAATATATATATGGATATATATATATATATTGTTTACAATGAGGATTGAAAACGTTGGGACACATCCCAGGATGGAGTTTTCCGGTTGGTCCAGTCAGTTTTTGGACCAACTGGTAATAAATGGGGGTCTGGGTCAGTTAGTGAGTCCTCGCGGCGAGTTAGCGGCTGGGGACAGATCTAACAAATGGGGCTCAGGCTCAAAAATGTTTGGGGTCTTCAGGGACCAGCAACAAAAAGGTTACTGAGAGTCAGAGTTAAATATTTTAAATATTTTGAATATTTAAATAGTTATAAATATTGAAAATAAAAGTTACAGTTTTTTATTGGTTTTGTTAAATAAAGGCCGATAAGGCCATTTACATCCAATCCAGGTGTCGGTGTCATTACTTAATAATATAAGTGTATGCATGTATTGGTAGGGAAGTAAGGTATCTGGCTACCCTATTCATGGACTGGGGGGTACCCATGCCGTTTGTCTCACTGATTTTCATCCATATTGCCAGGACCCGACATTACATTAAACCCGCAAGCAGTTTTAAATGAGATTTTTTCCTTTAAAAATGTCATTTTGTGCAGGAACTGTTCTAAACACGGGAAACACGCGCCACTTTACAGGCATACTATAGACACACCCCAGGTACGATATTTAAAGGAATATTTCACTTTTTTTTTTTACTTTAAGCATCATTAAAATCACTGCTCCTGAAAAAACGGCCGTTTTTAAAAGTTTTTTTTGCATTGATACATGTCCCCTGGGGCAGGACCCGGGTCCCCAAACCCTTTTTAGGACAATACCATGCAAATTAACCTTTAAAATGAGCACTTTTGATTTCGAACGTTCGAGTCCCATAGACGTCAATGGGGTTCTAACGTTCGTGCAAATTTTCGGTCCGTTCGCAGGTTCTGGTGCGAACCGAACCGGGGGGGTGTTTCGGCTCATCCCTAGTGTCCTGTGCACAAAGCGGAGATCACTCGCAATGTTCTCAGCACCTTATTGCACTTTTTTGCACATTTTCTGATTAGCCACATTAAGAGGATTTAATCGCATTGGACTACATTCCCAGTCCCATTATATATTTTGCACACGTTTGCCTTTGTTTGAATTTTCACAAGTTCTACAGTGGACTTATTTTGGTTATATGTTTATTATACACTGCATTTGCGATTTTTGCACATATTGATTGCATCTTGCACATTTAATTTATTAATTGCTGTTTTTTGCACAATGTTTTTGCCTACTTGCACGAACCATTAAGGTTTTTAGTGCTTGTGTATTGATTTTAGTGTTTCCAGTAAGATACTTATCACATCTGGCCTTTAGTCTTTATTGAATGATTTTCTTGCACTTTGCTATTACCATTGATTATTGTGGAACATCACACTGCACCTATTGGGTATAGAAGTGCTCTATATTGATTGTACTTATTCTTATATTGTTTCTGTTTTTTTATATGTTTATGTCATTTTACGTGTTCATTTACCTTTGTACTACTACCGCTAGCAGCATAGGTTTTTTTTTTTTTTTTTTTTAAAGAACAGCGAAGCACCAATTTTTTACATACCTTATTTCTATTGCTGTATGGGCTGAGTTTGACCTATATTCGGTGCTTGCAGCAGTTCAACGTTCATTGCCCTTTGTTTACATGGTAGCGCAGGAATAACTATACATTTCAATGTCCTTGTGATCCCACCTCAGCTCCAGGCGGATAGCCCTCCTCTGACAGAAATGCTTGTCGTATCATAACCATGCGGTTCCCCCGTAGACTCTGTAAGCCTCACCCAGGGCGTCCAAATAACAAAAGAGCACTGAACAATGTTCAGGGTTCTTCTCGCCAATCACACTCACCATAATGGCGAACGCTTGCAGACAGTTATTGGAGGTCCGCAGAATGAATCTGTATCACCGCTTCTACTCATCCTCCTTCTTGTGTTCCTCTGGCTTCACCCTATCAAGGTTGAATTTCTCTAGCAGCAGTAATGAAAATATCTCCACATACTCACCTTTCCAAATCTTCTCCCTCACCTCTGGTTTCAGGTGAGCCCCCAGAGGGCCCTCAAAGCAGACATAGATTTCGAATTTTGCCGAATCCGCCAGTCTGACAACATCCTGTTTTTAGCTGCCTCACCATTCATCGCAGCCTTGTCCCCTGCTGCTGCCTTACCAGCTGCATTCTGACCTACCTCCCCATTTTCTGCCACGACGGGAGTCGACGCTGCAGTAAGGGGCATGGGGGCAACACCGAAACTGGAATTCCTCAGCCCGTCCTCCCTTCCCTGGGTGCTACCCAGGCCACCACCGGGTTGTCCCGTTTGCTCGACCCCGGCTCAAACCACTGGACCAATTCTTTTAAGCCCACTAAGAACCGCCTTAACCCCCCCATCTGCCGGGGCGTGGTTGTGAACCAATGCGCCGAAGTTGGGTTCTCCAGGCAGCGCATCCCGCCGTCCGGGAGCATCCCCACTACCACCAGGCCCACTGCCTGCCACCACCCCAACATCCTCATCAGATCTAGAATTACGTACGGAATGACAAGCTGACTTACCAGGCTGCCTAGGAAGGGTCCCACCAGCCGAAGATCCCACCTCCACCACTGCCGGGTATCTACCGGGCTCCTCCTCCTCTTGTGACAGAGACAGCTCACCTTCGGAGCGCTCGACCATCATGTGTTCCTCCACTGCAGAGTGCCCTCCAGGTGATCCGTCCCTGGATGCCGAGGATCTGCGCTGCTGCCGGCCCCGCCTCCCCACGCCAGATCCGCCCACCGATTTCTTTGTCGCTTTTCTCGGACCAGGACCGCACTCCCCTCTGTGTCCTGCTGCCGTGCTCTGGACATCTGACCCCAGCAGCGTCTCTCTTGACCATGCAGGCCGCCGGCTGCAGCCTGGGAAGTCCCGGCTGCCAAGGCTGTGCCATTCCCTTGCCAAAGCCCCGCCCCCGCTGGCTCACAGACAGGTGCAGAGCCCGAACATTCCTGTTCCCGACGAGTGGCGGTCTGAACGGGGGCTCCGGTGCTCTTTGATGCAACGCCTGCTGAGCTCCGTCCTTGAGGGGGATTCCTCCCAGGACCCCCCGCCACAGGCCCAGCTGAGCGCTTGGCAGTGGGCCCTGAAGGGGCCCTTATGGGACCCCCTGCATGATGCTGAGCCCTGGGGGAGGGGACCGGGGAGAAGCACTCCTGGTAGGCCAAGACCGCCAAGCTCATGCGGACTCCCGCCCGTTCGTGCCAGCCTCTCCTGCAGCCACTCCTCACCTCAGGACTCTGCTTCTGCCCGCAGCTGGGCCAGCAAGGTGTCAACGGCCGACATCGTGGCTGCCGGCTCTCTAAGCTCTCTCCTCCATGCTTCTACTGCATGCCGATGGGGGGGGCCAACTCCTATATCAGTTACCTCCGGCCCTTCCTCCCTTTACCTTTTCTCCAATCCTGAGTGCTGTACCATCCTTGTCCTCTGACCCCTGTTTCATCGGTCATGTAAGCCCTCCTCTATTCTTTTTGTCATGCTACGGGATTCTCTTGACAGGGAATTGTAGAAAAAAAACGATATTTGAATGATGTCTGCAGCTGTAGATTTAACCACTTAAAGTCCAGGATGTCATAAAACGTCCACCTAAAAAGTGGTTGATTTCCAATTTTCTCAGACACAAACCAAGGACATAGGAGACATTCTTTGGCGTGGAGAAGCTGCTTGTCTGAACAATCCAGTCATCCTAGTCAAATACCTCTATACCACTTTAATATAAGAATGAGCATAAGGTTCCAGAGCTACCCTTCCAAATTTCTTTCCTATGCTATGATCCAGTGTCCTCACAACTGTCAAAGTCATTGGACTCTCTTGGAATGGGTATACTTTGATTTGCATGCTTGCCTTGGTTAGTTGCTCAGAAACTATTAAAGCCACAGTTGGCCAGGCAACTAGCATTTGCAGATGACGGTTGTGTCAAAAATGACCAGCGCGGAGAACACTTGTATTATTTGCAGGTGTAGTTCAGTGAATCACCCACAAACAGTGTAACTCAGCAAAAGGTGTCTGTGCAAGGTGTCCCAATGTAACCGTGACAAAGGATGGATAAGGGTTAGGCAATTTGCCCTCTCACCAATGGTCAGATCGCTGATGTCTTCCGGACAGGAACTCGTATAGCAACACTTGTGCAGCGGATCCGCTGTCTCGATCTCCTGATGTGAAGCTTGACACAAACTGAAAGGCCGGCGACCGGACTGGTGCTGGAAGGATGCCCAACAGCAAACCACAGAGCTAGGCTCCTCAGGTTATGGGTTGAGGGTGGAACCCCACATCTTAGGCAGTGACCTCCCCTCCTGTGTTTCATGGAGAGGTCCGTCTTGCATCAGGCCCCCGGAAGGAAGACCGCCGCGCAGGCTTTCCGCTTCTTTTATCTCTCCACCCAGCAATCTTCCTAACAGCAGCATAGATCCCTGGGATATGAAGTCCAGGCACATAATCAAGAATAACAATTATCTGGCGGGAGAACTACTCTTCCCACAGTCCTTTCTGCTGGGCACAAAAACAAGATGTCACCTGATACACTGAGCACTAGAGGGACAGGTGAGGCTTTGAAAGACCCAGGATACGGTGCTTCACAATTGTAGTCCATTTTGTTACAACAACATACTGTAATTGAACCAGAACTTGTAGACTTACAGAATGTTTGCAGAGAAAGTTGATCTGGAGTCATACAATCAGTGCCGGCCCAAGACATAGTGCTTCCTGGGACCAAGAATGAAATGCTGCCCCCCCCCCCAAAAAAAAAAATCACACCCACCAAAAGGCCCCCACATTCATTATTTTAAATCATGATAACTAAAATTAATTTAAATCTTTGAGGCACTGTAGGAGCGGTGAATACACCGCTCCTAAAGCGCCACTGCCCATTGAAAGCAATGGGCAACACCTCCGAAGCGCCGCCAAAGCACCGCTGCACTTTACTGTCCACTACACTACACTGACCACTATACTGTCCACTACACTGACCACTAGGGATGAGCCGAACACCCCCCGGTTCGGTTCGCACCAGAACCTGCGAACGGACCGAAAATTTGCACGAACATTAGAACATCATTGACGTCTATGGGACTCGAACATTCGAAATCAAAAGTGCTAATTATAAAGGCTAATTTGCATGGTATTGTCCTAAAAAGGGTTTGGGGACCCGGGTCCTGCCCCAGGGGACATGTATCAATGCAAAAAAAAGTTTTAAAAACAGCCGTTTTTTCGGGAGCAGTGATTTTAATGATGCTTAAAGTAAAAAAAAAAAGTGAAATATTCCTTTAAATATCGAACCTGGGGGGTGTCTATAGTATGCCTGTAGAATGGCACGTGTTTCCCGTGCTTAGAACAGTCCCTGCACAAAATGACATTTTTAAAGGAATAAAAGTCATTAAAACTGCTTGCGGCTTTAATGTAATGTCGGGTCCTGGCAATATGGATGAAAATCAGTGAGACAAACGGCATGGGTACCCCCCAGTCCATTACCAGGCCCTTTGGGTCTTGTATGGATATTAAGGGGAACCCCGCACCCAACTTATAAAAAGGAAAGGCGTGGGGCCTCCAGGCCCTATATACTCTGAACAGCAGTATACAGGCGGTGTAAACAAGACAGGGACCGTAGGTTTGTTGTTAAGTATAATCTGTAATTTTGAACTGGTACATTTTTAACGTGTTTAGCTCCAGCCAAAAAATCTATATTAAGCTTTTTGGAAAACATAGGGAAGGGTTATCACCCCTGTGACATTTGTTTTGCTGTCTGTGCTCCTCTTCAGAAGATTTCACCTCACTTTCTGTTCCAATGACAAATGTTTTTAGTAAATTTGGGGTTTTTAGTGAAACAAGGATTGAGGATAAAGCATCAGTGGAAAGGAGAAACGTTTTTCCCATATTAACTCTTACAGGAGAGAATTTCCCTTCCTAGGGGTAGATTTCATCTCACTTCCTATTGTCTCCTTCCGTTTGCAAGTAGGAGTCGTTTGTATATTGGATGTTTTAAATTAGGGGCCTGCCCTATATACTCTGCAGAAATTGTGGCCTTAGGTGTTGGTGTTGCCACAACACTATAAGCCCTCACAGGGCCCTGCTGTGAAATATTAGATCAAGAATTGTAATTACATGAATCTGTTGAACAAGGGCATAAAAATTGGGCCTTTGGTGATGGTGGTGCTGATGCCACAACACTGTAAGTCCTCACAGTTACTCTTGGTGGGCGCAGAAACGGGCCCTGCTGTGAAATATTAGATCAAGAATTGTAATTACATGCACCTGTTGAACAGGGCAGAAAAATTGGGCCTTTGGTGGTGGTGGTGCTGGTGCCACAACACTGTAAGTCCTCACAGTTACTCTTGGTGGGCGCTGGAACGGGCCCTGCTGTGAAATATTAGATCAAGAATTGTAATTACATGTCCCTGTTGAACAGGGGCAGAAAAATTGGGCCTTAGGCACTGGGGCTGGTGCCACAACACTGCAACCCCTCACCAATACTCTAGCTGGAGCGGAGGAACGAGCCCTGCTGCAAAGTATTGCATCAAAAATTGTAATTACATGCCCCTGTAAACAGGGGCAGGAAAATTGGGCCTTAGGCACTGGTGCTGGTACCACAACACTGCAACCCCTCACAGATACTCTAGTTGGAGTGCAGGAACCAGCCTTGCTGCAAAGTATTGCATCAAAAATTGTAATTACACACCCCTGTTAAGCAGGGGCAGGAAAATTGGCCTTAGGCACTGGTGCTGGTGCCACAACACTATAACCCCTCACAGATACTCTAGTTGGAGCGCAGGAACAAGCCCTGCTGCAAAGTATTGCATCAAAAATTGTAATTACACGTCCCTGTTAAACAGGGGCTGAAAAATTGGGCCTTAGCCACTGGTGGCGGCGCCCAGAACCAAAAATGTTCTTACAAGCTATCAGCATGATTATTGAGGAGGAAGAGGATAATCACTCAGCATAACAGGATAGTCACTCAGCATCAGCATAGGCAGTCTTGAAGGGATCTGACATTTCAAAAAAAATTATTCGGTTACATCAGCATCAGGTGCTTGGTAGCTGGTGGTGATCCAAGACTGATTCATTTTTATGAAGGTCAGTCGATCGACCGAGTCGGTGGACAGACGCACCCTGTGATCAGTTACAAAGCCTCCAGCAGCACTGAATGTGCGTTCCGAAAGAACGCTGGATGCAGGACAGGCCAGTAGCTCAATTGCATACTGTGCATGCTCTGGCCAGTGATCCATCCTCAAGACCCAGTAACCCCGAGGATTTTCATTGGGAAAGGTGTCCAAGTCAGATCCTGCCCCTAGGTATTCCTGCGCCATGTAAAACAGACGCTGGCGATGGTTGCCGGAACCGATCATACCTTGGGGCTGCGGACTAAAAAATTGTCTGAACGCATCGGTTAGACGGCCACCTTCTCCACCGCTTCTTCTTTGACTGACCGAAGCCTCAGCAACACGTTGTCCAGGAACAGAAGTTTGTAACCTAACTGTACCCAATTAGGTTGGGTACACATAGAGCACTTTTTGAGCAACACGAATTTAGGACAGGCACTCTGGAACCCCCCAAAACATAGAGCACTGAGCACTCACACATCTTTATTAACGCTAAACACACTTAAACATTGGGATATGACACACTACAAGAATAAATGGACACACAACTCACCACTGATACACATGAAAGATAATGTATTTTTCGAACCAGGGAGGAGGGAGGTGGGAGGGAATTGGTTGAAGGGCGACACTGTACAATTGAAACACTTTATAAATAAGGGGCAAATTCGCACTTTTTCAGAGTTAAGTATAGAACCTAACCTCTGGGTAATGAATAGATGGAGGTACCTCCAGCTCTCCCACTTTGTCGAAAGACTTCCGAAACCTCTCAGGAGTATGGAGGAGCTCAGACCGTTTGAGCAGCTCTGTGTAAAAGAACAAGCAGGAGGGGTAATAACGCAAATATATAAGATCTTGGGAACCGCGGAGGAACTGGAGGTACCCCCCTATATTAAAAAGTGGGAACAGGGAACTGGGATCACAATGTAGAGAAAACGTGATAGACAAGATCTTGAGGATGGTCCACTACGCAGCAGTCGACTCCAGAAGAACAGAAAGCCACTTTAAATGCCTTGCGAGATGGTATGCCACCCCAGATAGGGTTAGCAAAATGGATAGGACTAAACCAAATACCTGCTGGAGGGGTTGTTCCACCCCAGGAACTATGGCCCATATTTGGTGGGAGTGCCCCATTATAAAAATCTTTTGGAAAAAAATATTAAGTTTGATAAAAGGTATCACAGGGAAAGCGATAGCAGAGGACCCATGGGTTTGCCTTTTCCATGGGACCACGGACTCGATAAAGAACTATAAAACTTCCCTGATTCCTATTATGCTAGATGAGGCTAAGAGACAGATATCGAGGAATTGGCTGAACGTCTCGAGCCCCTGTACTCGAGAATGGTTGTACAGCCTCAATGAAGTATACAACATCGAGCGTTTAGATAAGGGAGGAGCCGAGTTCGAAGAGGAGAAGCACTCAGGGAAATGGGCAGCCTGGATTAAGTTTAAAGGGACCTGGGATTATCTGAAGGAGATAGTAGGCCCAGAATAATAACATAATCACACATCTGTGTAAACACTATCCTCTTGATGAGCAAGGTCCTGATGGGTGGGGGAAGGGACGGGCGAAGGGGTGGGGGGTTTGAGGGGGGGTAGGAGGGGATAATTTGTCATAAGCTTTTAAATGGCTATGTTTGAAGATTTACCCCTGTAGGGAAATGTATTGTTATTCATAAAAAATGATAAATAAAGAATTAAAAAAAAAAAGAAGTTTGTAACCTCCCAGTCTCTGGGAACGCGTTGCACAGACCTTTCTGCAAGGCCTCCCGAAGATGTTTCATCCTCTGCTCCCTCTGCAATGGCAAGATAAGGTCCGCAACCTTACCCTTGTAACGTGGATCAAGGAGGGTTGCCAGCCAGTATTGATCCCTCTCCTTGATGCCACGAATATGAGGATCCTTCCGCAGGCTTTGCAGGATCAGGGAGGCCATGCAGCGTAGGTTTGCTGAGGCATTCGGTCCGGAGTCCTCTGGGTCACCAAGGACGACATGATCCGCAGCCACCTCCTCCCAGCCATGTACAAGTCCATGGGTTTCTTGGGACTGTAAATGATCCCTTAAAGACTGCTGCTGATGCTGAGTCCCAGGCTCCACCTCCATGCTGACGCAATCCTCCTTCTCCTCCTCCTCGTCCTCTTCCTGTGTGATCGGCAGGCATGCAGGAACACTGCCTGGATAAAGGGGGCCTTGAGAGCTAAGAAAGTCCTCCTTTTCCTGCCTCTGTACTGCCTCAAGTGCCCTGTCCATTATTCCACCCATTGTTCTCCAACAGGTGGACAAGAGGGACAGTGTCACTGATGCATGCACTGTCACTGCTCACCATCCTCGTGGCCTCCTCAAATGGTGACAGGACAGTGCATGCATCCCTGATCATGGCCCACTGGCGTGGGAAAAAAAAACAAGCTCCCCTGACCCTGTCCTGATGCCATAGTCACACAGGTACTCATTGATGGCCCTCTGCTGCGTTTGCAGCCGCTGCAGCATGGCCAACGTTGAGTTCCACCTGGTGGGCATGTCAAAGATTAGGCGGTTCTTGGGCAGGTTAAATTCCTTTTGGAGGTCTGCCAGCCGAGCACTGGCAATATATGACCAGCGGAAATGCACACAGACTTTCCTGGCCTGCCTCAGGACATCCTGTAAGCCCGGGTACCTGCCCAAGAACCTCTGCACCACCAAGTTAAGGACGTGAGCCAAACAGGGCATATGGGTCATTTGTCCTTGTTGGAGGAGGTTGGTGCCATTGTCGCAAACCACCATTCCTGCCTTAAGTTGGCGTGGCATCAACCACCTCTGAACCTGCCCCTGCAGAGCTGACAGAATCTCTGCCCCAGTGTGGCTCCTGTCCCCCAAGCACACCAGCTCAAGCACCGCATGGCATTTTTTGGCCTGCGTACTTGTGTAGCCCCTTGAAGGCCTACAGAGCACCTCTGGTTCCAAGGACAAAGCACAGGAAGAGGCCATGGAGGAAGAAGAAGAGAAGGGGTGGAGGAGAGAGGTGTGTCAGAATCACCAGTAGTGGCATTTTGGAGGCGTGGTGGCGGAACAACCTCCAACACTACTGCAACTTGTCCTGCATCCTTCCCAGCTGCCAGCAGAGTCACCCAATGTGCCGTGAAACTTAGGTAACGTCCCTGTCCATGCCTGCTGGCCCATGAGTCAGCGGTAATATGCACCTTACCACTGACCGACCTGTCCAGCGAGGCCAAGACATTGCCTTCCACATGCTGGTAGAAAGCCGGAATCGCCTTCCGTGAGAAAAAAGGTGGCGTTTGGGAACCTGTCACTGAGGAACCGCACATTCCACAAACTCACGGAAGGGGGCAGAGTCTACCAACTGAAAAGGTAGCAGTTGAAGTGCTAGCAATTTTGCCAAGCTAGCATTCAACCGCTGGGCATGTGGATGGCTGGGAGCGAACTTCTTTCTGCGGTGCAGCAGCTGGAGCAGGGAAATTTGCCTGGTACAATCTGACGTTGGTGTACCAATAGCAGATTGCCCGCAAGTACTTGGCTGTGACACACCTAATTCTACACCTTCATTTCTCTCAGTGCAGGTCTCAGAGAGGACTGAAGGTATAGTGGGGTTGGAGATCCCAGCTGATGAGGAGCAAGGAGAGGTCCTCTTTGTTCTTTGGTGTGGGTCTTTTAGGTACGCTTGCCAACGAACTGCATTGCAGGTCAACATATGTCTGGACAAGCATGTGGTGCCCAAGTGGGAGATGTTTTGGCCACGCGAGATACGCTTGAGACATATGTTGCAAAAAGCAGCGGTGCGATCTGATGCACTCGTCTCAAAAAAGGCCCACACCAAAGAACTTTTGGAATAACGTGCAGAGACAGCAGCGCCCTGCACATGCAGAGCTCTGCGGTGTGATGTATTCAGTGTGCTGCCCTTAGGCTGGCCCCTGGAGGGCATCCTGCCTCGTTGGTGATGTGCCTCCTCCTCTCTCCTATCAGGCACCCACGTTGAGTCAGTGACCTCATCATCCCCTCCCTCCTCATCACTGGAGCAAACCTGGCAGTTAGCTGCAGCAGGGGGAACATGACTGCCAGATTGCTGTCCTACTTGGGCACTCTGTCTGGGCTCACGTTACTGCCTTCATCTAGCTCAGTACCATCATCAGTGCCTTCAAAACGCTGGGCATATTCCTGGAGCATGTACCCAACACTGTGGTCAAACAGTTTGAGGGACTCCTCCGGGGGACCTGGTGGGGCTAGGGAAGGAGTCACTGATGCCATTGAGCCAAGGGAAGAGGCCGCGTTGACAGCTGCTTTGCCAGACAAAGCACCCTGAGCCTGGGTGAGAGAGGATGAGGAGGATGAGGACGGCTTGGTCATCCACTCGACCAAGTCTTCCGCATGTCCAGCTGCCGAAAAAAAGGCCAAGCGTGTCCCACGGCCACGTGCTGATGAGGATGCACCATGTCCACGACCAGCACTGTTGCCTCTAGACACAGAGCCTGCTTGCCCTCTTTTATTGGCTTGTGACTGTCTGCCTCTCCTTGTTGGCCTTCCAGACATACTATTGGCCTGCAGTGAGCTGCACAAAACTGGGATGTATATATATATATATATATATATATATATATATATATATACCGATTATACTGCAGCTACCAGAATCAACTGCCTGCCTGTAGTATTATTAGTATGATAACACCTGCACTTGTTTTCAGGTAGCTATACTGTAGGTGCAACTGTACAGGGTACACAGTACATTAACTGGAAATACGTCAAGAGCCTACACAAGCACCTTGCTGCAGGTAGCTATACTGTAGGTGAAACTGTGCGGGGTACACAGTACAGTAACTGGAAATACTTCAAAGAGCCTACACAAGCACCTGGCTGCAGGTAGCTATACTGTAGGTTAGACTGTTCAGGGTACACAGTACAGTAACTGGAAATACTGTAAAAACACCTGCCTGCCTGTCAGTATATTAGGAAGAGAAGAACAGGATCTAGCTAAACTGAATACAGTGTGTATATATATATATATATATATATATATATATATATATATATATATACATACAACACCTGGGATGCATATATATACACAATAAACTGTAACTGCAGCTAAATGACTCGACCTGCCTACTCTATCTAACTTAAATCAAATGACACTGTCTCTCTGTCTCTCTCTATCTATCTCTGTCTCAACTCCGGAACACACTACACAGGGCCGACGTGCACGTGTGGGGCATGTACTAAACCCTCCTTGGCTTTGGCCAATTACGGATCTCTGTACACACAGCGCTGTGATTGGCCAAGCATGCAGGTCATAGTGCATGCTTGGCCAATCATCAGCCAGCAATGCACTGCGATGCCACAGTGAATTATGGGCCGTGATGCGCCACTCGAATTTGGCGCGAACGGTCCATATCATTCGTAATTCGGCGAATGCCCGAACACACAATGTTCGAGTCGAACATGGGTTCGACTTGAACACGAAGCTCATCCCTACTGAACAGTATACTACACTGATCACTGTACTGTCCACTATACCAAACTGTCCACTATACTACACTGACCACTATACTATACTATACTATACTGTCCACTACACTAACCACTATACTGTACACTACACTGACCACTATACTGTCCACTACACTACACTGTACACTACACTGAACAATATACTGTCCACTACACTACACTGACCACTGTACTGTCCACTATACTATCCACTACACTACACTGACCACTGTGCTGTCCACTATACTGAGAACTACACTGACCACTATACTATCCACTAAACTATACTGTCCACTACACTGACCACTATACTAACCACTATACTAACCACTATACTGTCCACTACACTGACCACTATACTGTCCACTACACTACACTGACCACTATACTGTCCACTACACTACACTGACCACTACACTGTACACTACATTGACCACTATACTGTCCACTACACTGACCATTATACTGTCCACTACACTGACCACTATACTATACTGTCCACTACACTGAGAACTACACTGACCACTATACTGTACACTACACTGAACACTATACTATACTGACCACTACACTGTCCACTATACTACACTACACTGTCCTCTATACTACACTACACTGACCACCATACTACACTACACTGACCACTATACTACACTACACTGACCACTATACTACACTACACTACACTGTCCACTATACTACACTACACTGTCCACTATGCTACACTACACTGACCACCATACTACACTACACTGACCACTATACTACACTACACTGACCACCATACTACACTACACTGACCACCATACTACACTACACTGACCACTATACTACACTACACTGACCACTATACTGACCACCATACTACACTAACCACCATACTACACTACACTGACCACCATACTACACTACACTGACCACCATACTACACTGACCATCATACTACACTCCACTGACCACTATACTACACTACACTGTCCACTATACTACACTACACTGAACACCATACTACACTACACTGACCACTATACTACACTACACTGACCACCATACTACACTACACTGACCACCATACTACACTACACTGACCACTATACTACACTACACTGACCACTATACTGACCACCATACTACACTAACCACCATACTACACTACACTGACCACCATACTACACTACACTGACCACCATACTACACTGACCATCATACTACACTCCACTGACCACTATACTACACTACACTGTCCACTATACTACACTGTCCACTATACTACACTACACTGAACACCATACTACACTACACTAACCACCATACTACACTACACTGACCACTATACTACACTACACTGACCACCATACTACACTACACTGACCACCATACTACACTACACTGACCACTATACTACACTACACTGACCACTATACTACACTACACTGACCACTATACTGACCACCATACTACACTAACCACCATACTACACTACACTGACCACCATACTACACTACACTGACCACTGTACTACACTACACTGTCCACCATACTACACTACACTGACCACCATACTACACTACACTGACCACTGTACTACACTACACTGTCCACTATACTACACTACACTGACCACTAGGGATGGGCCAAACACCCCCCTGTTCCGTTCACATCCAGAACATGTGAACAGGCAAAAAATTTGTTTGAACGCACGAACACCGTTAAAGTCTATGGGACACGAACATGAAAAATCAAAAGTGCTAATTTTAAAGGCTTATATGCATGGTATTGTCTTAAAAGGTGTTTGGGGACCTGGGTCCTGCCCCAGGGGACATGTATCAATGCAAAAAAAAGTGTTTTTTTGGGAGCAGTGATTTTAATAATGCTTAAAGTGAAACAATAAAAGTGTAATATTCCTTTAAATATCGTACCTGGGGGGTGTCTATAGTATGCCTGTAAAGTGGCGCATGTTTGCCGTGTTTAGAACAGTCTGACAGCAAAATGACATTTCTAAAGGAAAAAAAGTAATTTAAAACTACTCGCGGCTATAATGAATTCTTGGTCCGGCAATACACATAAAAGTTCATTGATAAAAATGGCATGGGATTCCCCCACAGGGGAACCCCGAACCAAAATTAAAAAAAAAAATGTGTGGGGGTCCCCCTAAATTCCATACTAGGCCCTTCAGGTCTGGTATAGATATTAAGGGGAAGCCCGCGCCAAAATTTTTTAAAAAATGGCATGGGGGTCCCCCTTAAAATCCATACCAGACCCTTCAGGTCTGGTATGGATTTTAAGGGGAACCCGTGCCAAAATTTAAAAAAAATGGCGTGGGGTCCCACCAAAAATCCATACCAGACCCTTATCCGAGCATGCAACCTGGCAGGCCGCAGGAAAAGAGGGGGACGAGAGAGCACCCCCCCTCTTGAACCGTACCAGGCCACATGCCCTCAACATTGGGAGGGTGCTTTGGGGTAGCGCTGCCAAAGCACTTTGTCCCTATGTTGATGGGGAGAAGGGCCTCATACCCACAACCCTTGCCCGGTGGTTGTGGGGGTCTGCGGGCAGGGGGCTTATCAAAATCTGGATCCCCCTTTAACAAGGGGACCCCTAGATCCCGGCCCCCCCTGTTTGAAATGGTAACGGGTAAATTGTACCCGTACTATTTCACAAAAAAAGTGTGAAAATGGTAAAAAAAAAACAACACACACTGTGGGAGAAGTCCTTTGATAAAAAAAATAAAAATAAAACTGTTCCACGTAGTCCATTCACCTCGGCCGACGGACCGAAAAAAAAATAAAGAAGATCTGCCTCCATGGGAGGCACACGCCATATGACGCGTCCTCGCAGGTGACAGATCTTTTAAAACTGTGGACACAGTGTCATTGCCGGGTGACCCGCCCCCCTCTGACGCACAGGGACAGCCCTATGGCTTCCCCCGTAGCGTCAAAGGGGGCAGGGCCACCCTGTCCGCCCCCCTCTGACGCTACAGGAAAGCCATAGGAGTGTCCCCGTGCATCAGAGGGGGGTGGACCGGGTGGCCACGCCCCCCTGCTATGGGTGAAGCCATAGGGATGTCCCCGTGCATCAGAGGGGGGCGGGATCACAGGGAAGTCCCCGTGCGTCAGAGAGGGGTGGGGTCACCAGGCGACGAAACCGCGTGGCCCTGCCCACAGTTTTAAAAGAGCTGTCACCTGCAAGGACGCGTCATATGGCGTTTGCCTCCCATGGAGGCAGATCTTCTTTTTTATTTTTTTTTTTGGTCCATCGGCGGATGGACTACGTGGGACAGTTTTATGTTTTTATTTTTTAATAAAGGACTTCTCCCACAGTGTGTGTTGTTTTTTTTTTTTACCATTTTCACACTTTTTTTTGTGAAATGGTACGGGTACCATTTCAAACGGGCGGGCGGGATCTGGGGGTCCCCTTGTTAAAGGGGGCTTCCAGATTTCGATAAGCCCGCCGCCCACAGACCCCATTAAGGGTTGTGGGGATGAGGCCCTTCTCCCCATCAACATGGGGACAAGGTGCTTTGGGGGGGCTACCCCAAAGCACCCTCTTCGCTCTCTCGTCCCCCCTCTTTTCCTGCGGCCTGCCAGGTTGCATGCTCGGATAAGGGTCAGGTATGGATTTTTGGGGGGAGCCCACGCCATTTTAAAAAAAATTTTAGTGCGGGGTTCCCTTTAAAATCCATACCAGACCTGATGGGTCTGGTATGGATTTTGAGGGGGACCCCCACGCCATTTTTAAAAAAAAATTTGGCACGGGGTTCCCCTTAATATCTTTACCAGACCTGAAAGGCCTGGTATGGAATTTAGGGGGAACCCCACGCATTTTTTTAAAATTTTGGTTCAGTGGGGGAATCCCATGCTGTTTTTATCAATGAACCTTTATGTGTATTGCCGGACCGACAATTCATTATAGCCGCGAGTAGATTTAAATGACTTTTTTTCCTTTAGAAATGTCATTTTGCTGTCAGACTGTTCTAAACACGGGAAACATGCGCCACTTTACAGGCATACTATAGACACCCCCCAGGTAGGAGATTTAAAGGAATATTACACTTTTATTGTTTCACTTTAAGCATTATTAAAATCACTGCTCCTGAAAAAACATCAGTTTTTTTAACTTCTTTTTGCATTGATATATGTCCCCTGGGGCAGGACCCAGGTCCCCAAACACTTTTTATGACAATAACTTGCAAATAAGGTCCTGCCCCAGGGGACATGTATCAATGCAAAAAGAAGTTTTAAAAACTGACATTTTTTCAGGAGCAGTGATTTTAATAATGCTTAAAGTGAAACAATAAAAGTGTAATATTCCTTTAAATTTCATACCTGGGGGGTGTCTATAGTATGCCTGTAAAGTGGCGCATGTTTCCCGTGTTTAGAACAGTCTGAGAGCAAAATGACATTTCTAAAAACTACTCGCGGCTATAATGAATTGTCGGTCCGGCAATACACATAAAAGTTCATTAATAAAAACAGCATGGGATTCCCCCACAGGGGAACCCCGAACCAAAATTTAAAAAAAATGCGTGGGGTTCCCCCTAAATTCCATACCAGGCCCTTCAGGTCTGGTAAAGATATTAAGGGGAACCCATTTCTAAAGGAAAAAAAGTCATTTAAAACTACTCGCTGCTATAATGAATTGTCGGTCCGGCAATACACATAAAAGTTCATTGATAAAAACGGCATGGGAATTCTCCACAGGGGAACCCCGAACTAAAATTAAAAAAAAAAATGTGTGGGGGTCCCCCTAAATTCCATACTAGGCCCTTCAGGTCTGGTATAGATATTAAGGGGAAGCCTGCGCCAAATTTTTTTTAAAAAATGGCGTGGGGGTCCCCCTTAAAATCCAATATTAAGGGGAACCCTGGCCAAATTTTTTTTAAAAAATGGCGTGGGGTCCCCCCTTAAAATCCATACCAGACCTTAAGGGGAACTCCGTGCCAAAATTAAAAAAAAAAACGGCATGGGGTCCCCCCAAAAATCCATACCAGACCCTTATCCGAGCATGCAACCTGCCAGGCCGCAGGAAAAGAGGGGGGACGAGAGAGCGCCCCCCCTCCTGAACCGTACCAGGCCACATGCCCTAAACATTGGGAGGGTGCTTTGGGGTAGCCCCCCAAACACCTTGTCCCCATGTTGATGAGGACAAGGGCCCTTGCCCGGTGGTTGTGGGGGTCTGCGGGCGGGGGACTTATCGGAATCTTGAAGACCCCTTTAACAAGGGGACCCCCAGATCCTGGCCCTCCCCCCTGTGTGAAATGGTAAGGGTACCCCTACCATTTCACAAAAAAACTGTCAAAAATGTTAAAAATGACAAGAGACAGTTTTTGACAATTCCTTTATTTAAATGCTTCTTCATTCTTCTATCTTCTACCTTCTTTCTTCTATCTTCTATCTTCCTTCGGTTTCTTCCTCCATCTTCTTCTTCTTCTGGTTCTTCTGGTTCTTCTTCCGGTGTTCTCGTCTGGTATCTCCTCCGCTGCGTCTTCTTATCTTCTTCTCCTCGGGCCGCTCCGCATCCATGATGGCATGGAGGGAGGCTCCCGCTGTGTGACGCTTCTCTCTTCATCTTTTTCTTCATCTTTTTCCTCTTCATCTTCTTCTCTTCATCTTCTTGTCTTCATCTTCTTTTCGGGCTGCTCCGCATCCATGATGGCATGGAGGGAGACTCCCACTGTGTGACGCTTCTCCTCTTCTGACAGCCCCACCGTTATTTAGGAACTCTCAGAAGAGGAGAAGCGTCACACACTTCACATTTTTAACATTTTTGACAGTTTTTTTGTGAAATGGTAGGGGTAAAGTACCCCCTTACCATTTCACACAGGGGGAGGGCCGGGATCTGGGGGTCCCCTTGTTAAAGGGGGCTTCCAGATTCCGATAAGCCCCCCGCCCGCAGACACCCACAACCACCGTGCAAGGGTTGTGGGGATGAGGCCCTTGTCCCCATCAACATGGGGACAAGGTGTTTTGGGGGGCTACCCCAAAGTACCCTCCCAATGTTGAGGGCATGTGGCCTGGTACGGTTCAGGAGGGGGGGCACTCTCTCATCCCCCCCTCTTTTCCTGCGGCCTGGCAGGTTGCGTGCTCGGATAAGGGTCTGGTATGGATTTTTGGGGGGACTCCACACCATTTTTTTTTTTACATTTTGGCACGGGGTTCCCCTTAAAATCCATACCAGACCTGAAGGGTCTGGTATGGATTTTAAGGGGGGACCCCACGCCATTTTTTTTTAAACTTTGGCCGGGGTTCCCCTTAATATCCATACCAGACCTGAAGGGCCTGGTATGGAATTTAGGGGGACCCCCCACGTCATTTTTTTTTTAATTTTGGTTCGGCGTTCCCCTGTGGGGAATTCCCATGCCGTTTTTATCAATGAACTTTTTATGACAATAACTTGCATATAAGCCTTTAAAATTAGCACTTTTGATTATTCATGTTCGTGTCCCATAGACTATAACGGTGTTCGCGTGTTCGAACAAATTTTTTGCCTGTTCACAAGTTCTGGTGCGAACCGAACAGGGGGGTGTTCGGCTCATCCCTAGTTATCAACACCGGGGATATAAACGGCATAGATAAAAATGTTCAATTGCAAGCACCTCAACACCAACTGACGCAAAAGCCTTATGACCAGTTGCGATGACGCTGACATGCGATTGACCACTTGAACCACGCCCATGTTGTCACAATTCAATCTCAGTTTCAGGTTCTGGCATGCCTCACCCCACAGCTCCATAGCCAGCATCACTGGAAAAAGTTCCAGTAGCACCAGGTTACGAAGGAACCCTGCTTCCACCCATGATTGGGGCCAAGGTTCCGAGCTACAGCGCCCCTGAAAAAACGCACCATAGCCCGTGGAGCCCGCCCTATCCAAGACCAGTTCCACATCAAAATTACTCACCGGGCCAGCTATCCACACCGATCTGCCATTGTATGAAGCCAGAAACTCATACCACACCTTCAAATCCTCCCGGTGTTCCCTGGTAAGTCGAATAAAATGGGTCGGGCTTTAATCCCCGCTGTAGCTGCCGACAGCCGTCTGCAAAAAACCCTCCCCATCGGGATGATCTGGCAGGCAAAATTCAACTTACCCAGCAATGACTGCAAAGTCCTCAACTGTACTTTCTGCAGTCCATGGATTTCCCGAATTTCTTTCTGTAGGTCCTCCAACTTACCTCTTGGCAGGCGGCACTCCATTGCCACTGAATCTATCACAATGTCTAAAAAACTAAGTTCCATCGTCGGGCCTTCAGTTTTCTCGGCTGACAATGACACTCCTACCTGCGATGTGCTGCAACGTAGAGAGTAGAATCGCACACACAACAGAGAAAGGGGGGCTGATGCAAAGGAAGTCATCCAAATAATGTATGACTGAATCAAGACCTGACACGTCCCTAACCACCCACTCCAGAAAAGAACTGAACGCCTCAAACATGGCACAGGAAATGGAGCAACCCATGGGCAAGCATCGGTCCATGTAAAACTGCTCCTGCCAGCAGCATCCCAGCAGCCGGAATCTATCCGGAATGGATTCACCGTAAGCAAGCGGAACGCAGATTCTATGTCTGACTTTGCCATAAGAGCCCCCTTTCCATAGCCCCTAACCCTCCTGACCGCCGCATCAAATGAACTATAGGACACTGTGCATGCTTCAGGGTCAACGAAATCCTTGACGGAACCCCCTTTTGCAAAGGATAAGTGATGAATGAGGCGGAGCTTGTTTGGTTCCTTCTTGGGCACCACCCCCAATGGTGAAACCACTAGATCCTGCAAAGGTTTTTTCGTAAACCCCCCATGCAGCCCATGGCCACATTTTTTGCCAATTTTTCCCCCACCACCCCTGGATGCTGTAATGCAGATTTTAGATTCTTTGCCATCGGTGGAACTACAGTCAATGAACAGGGGATCTTAAAACCGTCCCTAAACCCCGAAGCAAGCAGCATAGCCGTTTCCCTATCCGGATACCTACTTAGGAAAGGCTGCATCCTTTCCCCCTTCACCGGCGTTGTCCCTTTTGTGAGCAGGCTCATCGGTGCGCTTCCCTCTCTTGAAGCAACGGGTCAATGTATGGACTCCCCCACACCCTGAACACTCGTGCTTAAATTTGCAGGACCCCCTGAACTTACAAGAGCCCTCGTTGTACTACCAACACCCCCCCATTTTTTTCCGGCTGGCAGTACTGAGGAATGTGTACCCCCGACCCCCCCTGAAGAAACTGAAGCGGGGCCTTCGACAACGACATGAGTCGCATCCACAGGCTAATATCTTTATGGTCTCAACGAAGAGACGAACGAACTGCTCTGCGCAGTCAAAACTGCTCGTCATATCTTAGCCAAGCAGAACCTCCGTATACCCTGTGTGCCTCTCCGATAGCGTCCATATAACAGAAAAATGACGAACAATGTTCGGGGTTCTTCCCGCCAATGACGCTTGCCATAATTGCGCACGCTTGCAGCCAATTAACAAACGTACGTGGGATCAACCTGTACCTCCTCTTCTCCTCATCTGCTTTCTTGGAGTTGTCAGGTTTGACCCTGTCCAAGTTAAATTTTTCCAAGGGCAATAATGAGAAAATCTCCACATACTCACCCTTGCAAATCTTATCCCGGACCTCCTGCTTCAAATGTGCACCCAGCGGACCCTCGAAACACACGTACACCTCGCACTTCGCCGCATCCGCAATCCTTACCACATCTATCCTACCTGTCATCTCCGTGACCCCTTTTTCTCCTGCCTTCTCAGTGACAGATTCTGTCTCTGTCAGCCCGGGGGAGGCGCTGCTGGGGACGCCGCGGTACCGGACACCCCCGCCGGAGTAATTCCTCCCCCATCCGCTGTCTCACCAATAGTGCCCATGGGGCCACTTGTGCGGGGTGCCCCTGCCCCCCTTCAAATCAGCCTACCAGGGCCCGCAGGCCCTCCAGCAAATCCTTCAGCTGTGCCCCTGACCCTGAACTGGCGGGCCTACTGTCCGCCAGTTTCTGGTCAGGTGCCTCCCCTGTTGACCACGGCGGAGGGGCGGCTGCCCCTGCTGCACCTGCTTTCACCACCCCTAACAAATCATTCAATGCATCTGACAAAGACAAAGTATTAGTGGACTTACCGGGCTGACTGGGAGCTCTCCCAACGGCCACCATGCTGGTCTCCCTCGCTGGTTCCTGTGGCACTTCCTCCTCCGACACCTCCCCTTCTGACCTGCCGTCTTGCTCCATGACTGGTGGCTTTGTTAGCCCCGCAGGTGAAGTGGACCTGGAGGCCGTGAAACACTGGTGTTGTGGAGCCCGTCTCATCCCCGGAGCTCCACCCCCCCCGCTGGAACGCCGCACCAAACCGTACTGTGCTGTCACCTGGCCGACCTGTCTGCGCCCTCCTCCGCCATCTTGCCCCAATTCCCGATGCCCGGATAGGCCCCGCCCACTTGCGGCATTGCCGGCCTTTTCTGTCCCAGCTCCAGTGGCCTTGCCTGTCGCTCTCCCCCTCCTCGCCTCCCCCCTCGGTTCGTTCAAAGCTAAAGGGGGTGCCGACAATGTTAAGGTCCCACAATTCGCGGGCGGGGAAGCGGTGCCATGATGGCCCGTGGCCCCGCCCACCTAGCTAGGCCGGTGGCGTGTGAACCCCACTGCGGCCTGTTGTTGTGTCTTTTTAGCCAGAGGTGCCGATCGGTCCTCCAGCAGGCTCCTGGGCTGGCGAACTGGCCGAGATGGAGGCCCGGGGGAAAAGTGCGCCAGAGGCCGAGACCTCGCCTCACCTGGTGCCGACCCGCTCGTTTCATCTTCGTTGAGGGCCGCGACCTGGCTGTGCAGCTACTCTGTCCCTTACTCGCCGCCTGTCTCAACCTTGCCAGAATGATGTCTATATCGGCCATAGTGGAGGAGCAGTGGAAAAACTGCCTCCTCCTTACACTTCCTCTTCACACTGCCTTCAGCCTAGCTCCACCTCTCCCTTAAGTATAACCACTCCCCCCACTCTTCTACTCTCTTTCCCCTCTCCTCTCTACACTCCCCTTAAACCTTTCCTCATTAACCCTTTTGTGTCTCCCTTAGACGCACTGTCATGCCCGGCCCTACACTATCAATCCTTGCTGTGTAAGGGTGGCTAGATGGTACCATAGGATGCGACATCTCATCCCCAAAATAATCAAAAGACTAATGGATATATGGACAGGGGATTATAACGGTGCTAGGGTCAAAAGGTATAAAGGAGAAATACACGAAAAAGAGAGGTGTAAAAGGCAAAAAATTACAAAGTTTATTGATAATAATACATGGGTAGAAAATTACACTTAAAGCACTTAACATTTAAAATAAGTACGTATACTGTATGTGACCCAAAGAATGATGAGGTAGGCCAGATGGAGATGGCCGTCGAGTGGGGAGGGCTCGATTTCCTACATGTTTCGCCAAGACATTGGCTTCTTCAGGGAACAAGAGCTCAAAAACTGAATATGTAAAACAGTTCTGTATATGGGATATAGAAAACATCATGTAAGCAAAATTGTTTATCGGTATAGTACTTGGTATACACAAAAAAGAGTTAATATTGTGGCTGGACAGTCATGCGACCCACAGGTCCCACTAAACTCCGGTGACGCAAACGTACCTGGGACGTCGGCGCCAAAGGGGGGGGGGGCCGCACGGAGGCGTCACCGCGGGGGAGCAAGCAGGCCGCGCCGTATAATGTGCATGCAGGGGGTATACAGTAGACCTGGCGATGGAATGTATTGACAGTATATGAATAATTATACACTTTTACATACGAGAGACTAGAAATAAAACAATTACGCATAAATCGCATTAGGCTAAAAAGATATATAAAAATATATATATGGATCAGTGTATCTGTATCTCTAGGAAAGGTATAAACTTACGTCTTTCTTTAAAAACGGTAGAATGGAGTGGACACTAAGTGCCTGTGGATAGGTGCACACACACAGCAAGGTAGTCGCCAAGGTAAACGAGATCAGCAATCAGTTGAAAAAGGGCCTAAATAAAGGAGTGGATTGCTTTAGGGGTAATACTGGTAATCACTCTGAACTTCAGGAGAGTCAAGGAGGTACTTACTTAGTAAAGTGAACTGTCAATAGAAATCTCATGTTGGTGCAGTCACATACATGAAATGCTTAGCTTGAAGATTATAAATCGATTTTTTGAAAAGGGCAGTAATCACAAAATGTCCTACAGAGAGTAGATGTGAAAGAAAGAGAAATTGGAACAATTGGATTTTGTTGAGCAAAGACAGGACTGCTGAGAAGACAGAGAGCATATTACCTAGTCCGCCATATAGCAGACAATGTTGCTCAAGGGGATCGATGCTGACCGAAAAAGTGAATTATTCATATACTGTCAATACATTCCATCACCAGGTCTACTGTATACCCCCTGCAGGCACATTATACGGCGCGGCCTGCTTGCTCCCCCGCGGTGACGCCTCCGTGCGCCCCCCCCCCTTTGGCGCCGACGTCCCAGGTACGTTTGCGTCACCGGAGTTTAGTGGGACCTGTGGGTTGCATGACTGTCCAGCCACAATATTAACTCTTTTTTGTGTATACCAAGTACTATACCGATAAACAATTTTGCTTACATGATGTTTTCTATATCCCATATACAGAACTGTTTTACATATTCAGTTTTTGAGCTCTTGTTCCCTGAAGAAGCCAATGTCTTGGCGAAACATGTAGGAAATCGAGCCCTCCCCACTAGACGGCCATCTCCATCTGGCCTACCTCATCATTCTTTGGGTCACATACAGTATACGTACTTATTTTAAATGTTAAGTGCTTTAAGTGTAATTTTCTACCCATGTATTATTATCAATAAACTTTGTAATTTTTTGCCTTTTACACCTCTCTTTTTCGTGTATTTCTCCTTTATACCTTTTGACCCTAGCACCGTTATAATCCCCTGTCCATATATCCATTAGTCTATCAATCCTTGCTGTTTCTTCCGTTCGGGGCCTCACTATACTATACTACACTACACTGACCACCATACTGCACTACACTGACCACTATACTACACTACACTGTCCACCATACTACACTACACTGACCACTATACTACACTACACTACACTGACCACCATACTACACTACCCTGACCACTATACTACACTACACTGACCACCATACTACACTGTCCATATACTACACTACCCTAACCACCATACTACACTACACTGTCCACTATACTACACTACACTGTCCACCATACTACACTACACTATCCACCATACTACACTACACTGACCACCATACTACACTACACTGTCCACCATACTACACTACACTGTCCACTATACTACACTACACTGACCACCATACTACACTGTCCATATACTACACTACCCTGACCACCATACTACACTACACTGTCCACCATAGTACACTACACTGTCCACCATACTACACTACACTGACCACCATACTACACTACACTGTCCACCATACTACACTGACCACCATACTACACTATCCTGTCCTGCCTACAGTATTCCTTCCTTCCCTCTTTCCCTCTCTCTCTCTCATCCCCTCCGGGGCCAGTAACATGACTCTCACGAGGGAGTCTCACTTACCTTCTTGTCCTGGCCTGTTCGAAGGATAGGAAGAGGAGGAGAAGACAGCGGCCGCAGTGGCGCACATTTTAGCTTGTCTCCCCCACTCTCTGGCTGCCATTTTCAGTGTCCGGCGCACTGTGATTGGGCGTATGGGGGTCATGTGCGGAGGCGGGACTTCAGGATAGGCCAGCCCTACGCCTCGCATGACCCCCATATGCACAGGGCACCGGACACTGAACATGGCTGCCGGAGCGCAGGGGACACAGGAAATTAAAATTAGGAGGAGGCAGCCAGTAGTGACACATACTGGCATGAAATTTTGCCCCCTAAATGTCAAGCCCGGGGCCACGGCACCGCCTGACTGCCGCCCCCTGTTAAATGCTGCCTGGAGCCATGGTCCCATTGGGTCCCATGGTAGGGCCGGACTTGCTGCAATTGTGCAACAAACTTGTGAAGCCGGGCAAGTCTAACAATAGCTTAGTCATTTTGAAACTTGCAGCACAAATGCTTGCTATTTGGGTTATAAGGGGGGGATTCTGATAGGGACCCTGATGTAAAGGAGACTTTCATGGAGACATTGATGTAAGGGGAGCTCTGATAAGGACCCTGATGAAGGGGGGAATCTGATGGACATTTTTTTTTGACCTGTGAATGTTTATAAAATATACAATGAGACCCTCGTACTGAAAATATACAATGAGACCCTCGTAATCAACAGACCAGTGCACATCACTACACATTGCATATTATGCACCCTAGGTCTTGAGGCTCCCCAGGTGCCTAAAGTATATGGAGACCCTAATAATAAACTTTTTTATTTTTGCTCCCTTTTGGTCTGTTAAATATACCATTGAAGATGTTTTTTGTTTGATCAGTTCGGCAAAGAAAAAAAGCCTGTTGATCCAGCCAAAAATCTTTCAGTGCTCTCTGCCTGTGCTGCATTCCTATCAGTTACATTGTTCCCCAGCTATCTTTTTGGACTGCAAAACACCATCCCCTTAAGTTATGAACAATGTGAAAGAGGAGGATGTTCTGTAGTCCCGTTTAAGGGTGAAAATGCTGCTGCTTTATAAATACAGTACAGCGAGTGAGGGTTGTCACCCTAGGACAAGAAATGTGTTTCTGGCAGGATCACCAAGTGAAAGGAAAGGGGAAAGAAGTCTGAAATAAGAAAACAAATGCAGCCACCACATCTAAGGAGTAAGGACTGGTAAGCTACAATAAATTACATTATTGTTCTTGGGCTTAGAACTTTAAGAAAATACATAAATGACATACAGGCTCCTTCTTTTGTATTTAAATCGATTTTGAATCATCACGAATGTTATAGGTTCATTTTAAAGAAGCCTATGTGTGTAATGTTCAGTTTTAGAAGGAACAAATGATTTTATCACTCATCTACTTCATATAAATTTTGGTGACTCCAATATCTTCTCACCAGAAAAACTGAATTATTACCTGTGACTCGTATACACGGCATCTTTATATGGCTCTGCATCTGTATTATGTGTATCCTGGATGTTGTGATGATGATATCCATTTCCTGACATCATAGATGGAAGAGATGAGAAGACGGATGATCTGGGAAGATAGTCTGAAATTTGTCACCATCCACAATCTGGAGTACAACCTGGGGCTTCACACCTATGAGGTTGGAATGAACCATTTGACAGACATGGTACGAATGTGTCTCCAAATTTGTGCTTTTCAGTATTTGAATCTAAAATAAAATTAAACAAAACCTTTTCATTGCATTTTTTGTATTTTATTCTATGCTATGTACAGAGTGCAGAGTTCAGGGCAGGGCCGGACTGGGCATAAAAACCAGCCCTGGAAATAATTTCATAGCAGCCCCAGTGGCGTAGCGTTGGTTGTCTGCACCCAAGGCAAGTAATTTGCGCCACTAACCCGCGGACATTTAGCACTCCGAGTCCCTTCCACTTGTACAGTATATTTAGCATAAGGTACCCTTATGGTACCTCTTAGGATGTACCACTCTTTCTCTTTGTTCTCCTTTCTTTCCCTTTAATCTCTCTATCCTAATGTCTTGCTTTTTTCCCTATATATCGCTCTCTATCCATCTGTCATGTTCTTTCTCACCCGCTTTCTTAGTTCCTCCCCCTCTTTTTATTCCTTCTCCTCCTCTTTGTTTTTTTTTCCCTCTCTCACCTCTATATCTATACACACACATACACTGTATGTATTTACACCTATATGTATATTACACCAAATTAATAATTGTCTTTTGGGGGAGGGTAAATTCCAATGTGAAATGTGCCTTGGCCATAGCGCCCACCATAAAGCATTCTCCCGCTGTACTGGTCCAGGACTGGGGGCTATAATATACTTCTGCTGTGGCAGGTGGGGAAGTATATAAGGTGTGTGTGTGTGTGTCCTCCTGCAGGGATTGCAGACACATTACAGGAGATGGTCAGAGAGTGCAGCCACATTGCAGAAGATGGTCAGAGGCTGCAGATATAGTACAGGAGATGGTCAGACACTATAGATATAGCACAGGAGATGGTCAGAGACTGCAGTCATACAACAGGAGATGGTCAGAGACTGCAGACATATTACAGGAGATGGTCAGAGACTGCAGACATATTACAGGAGATGGTCAAAGACTGCAGACATGATACAGGAGATGGTCAGAGACTGCAGACATACTACAGGAGATGGTCAGAGACTGCAGACATGATACAGGAGATGGTCAGAGACTGCAGACATACTACAGGAGACAGTCAGAGACTGCAGACATGGTACAGGAGACGGTCAGAGACTGCAGACATTGTACAGGAGATGGTCAGAGACTGCAGACATGGTACAGGAGATGGTAAGAGACTGCAGACATAGTACAGGGGACGGTTAGGGATTACAGACATGATTGATTCAGGAGATGGTCAGAGACTGCATTTAAAGCTGAACTCAGTGTACAGGTATATATTATTGCAGGGTTGCTCCACTCTATTTAAACCATCTCTGCAAGATCAAGTCAGTCATTTTCCTTTGAAAGTACAACCAAGTGACAGAAGAAAACATCACACCCAGTTTCAAAAATACAAATTTTCTTGCAAACACTGAACTGCTCAAGATTAGATGAGGACAGTAACCATTTAATGGGTCTGTCAAGCTTTTAGCCTGATCCAGCTGTAAATCCTAAAAAAAACCCATCAAACAATCTGTGCAGCACACACAGAGCTCTGGCTAAATAGCTGATTATAAGCTGAAATGGTTAACAGCCATGTGTCCCTGGTCTCATAGAATGCTGCTGCAGCATCTTCCAGAGATCTTATCAGTGTGATCAGACAATGTGCAGGTCAGGTTAGGCAGATAAAAAAAGTAACCAGGGAGACAAGAATGAGGGGCGGCTGATCGGTAACCTGCACACTGACTGATCACATAGATATCTGGAATACACTGCAGCTGGCCAGCAACATGTTACTGTGCACCAGACGATCCTGTTTTTTCCATTCAGCCAGAGTTGTGTGTCCTGCAGAACTTGCATTGTTGTAGTCATACCTCCTTGTATCTCCCTTCTGGCGTCCCCATTCAGCCTCACTCCAGCACTTACAATCAAATGTGAGCGGGGGAGGGCTACACTGCCTGCTGATTGGCTGTGGATGGACGGGAGGAGGAGCAAGTCCTCCCTTGTACTCCCCTAAGCAGCGTTATTGGCTGCAGGTTTTCTACTAACCCTACTACGAGAAATGATCAGTCCACTGTTCAGAGAACACACAGTGTCCATGCTCCCTCCCACCTACATTATCCTCCTGCACACCACAGACCTGCCTGCCGCACGATAGCCACGTGCTCCTCTGTCCCTCCGCTATTTCCTCAGCCAGCCCCGCCTCCTCTTCACAACTCCTAGCTGACAGCGGCCACAGGGCAACCAGCCTACCGGGAAATCTCCCGCTATCCTGGTAGGCCAGTCCGGCCCTGGTTCAGGGGTGCACTATGTGCAGAGTTCAGGGGTGTACCCATAAATGGTTCGAATCTTAGCCGGTCCCTTCTAAACCAGGCAAAATTCTAATCATCTATGGTTTGCTTAACTGACTGACACTGACATCAACAGTGACACTAATATAATAATCAGCTAAGGGAGAGGAGTGCAGAGTACATGCCAGTGGGTAGTATGTGCAAGAGAAGAGTGTGGAGTATATGGTGGTGGGTAGTGTGTGCAGGATGGTGTCAGTAGGGCAGTGGATGGTGTCAGTAGAGCAATAGACAGTGTAATTTTTTTTTGGTTTATTATTTAATTTTTTATTATTTTTTTATTTTTTGGGGGGTAAGGGGTGGTGGCTGCAGACAGTTATGGCTGGACAGTGTCAGTAGTTTTTCATTTATTTATTTTTTTATTTATACATTTTTACAAATATATTTAATTTCTTCTTATTTTAATTTTTTAATTTTTTTTTTATTTTTTTGGGGGGGAGGAAGTTGGCAGTGGATCGTATCAGTAGGGCAGTGGATGGTGTCAGTAGAGAAGTGGACAGTGTCAGTAGTTTTTACAATTATTTTTAAATATTTATTTATTACAATTCTTTCTTCTTCTTCTTTTTTTATCAGCCCTGCTGGGGGAGCTTTGGTGAGATATCAGGAGTCTAAACAGACTCCTGAAATCTCCCCTTTGAGACAGAGAAGGGGAATGAGGACACATATTTTCTAGTCTCTTTCTCTGCAGCCTCAGCTGCACTGGAGATGAATGGACAGGAGACAGAGGCTCCTCCCCATTTATTAACTAAAGCATCGTACACACTGTTTACGGTGCTTAGTTATGAATGGACAGTCAGTGATTAGTGACTCTGTTCATTCAGAAAAGGAAGGAGTCGGTTAATTACATTATATACCCACTCCTTCCTCCGCTCTCCATCCTGGCAATTCCTGGATGAGGGGGGGACCGGGGGAGTACAAAGGGAAGCCAGAGGAGGAGCTGGAGGAGGGCACAGGGAGCAAGAGGAGGGCACGGAGAGCGAGGAGTGATCCATGTGCATTGCAAGGATTGTTAACAAACTTTGTTGCAGATTCCATCATTTTTCTGTTCAGAAGAAAGAGATGTTTGTACTTCCCTTCCAGATTGATCGCTGAATGGATAGAGTCTACATTCATCACAACCATCTGAGCAAATCTTGGTGTTCTAATGAGGAAAGCTGAAGTGTCTGCATCCCTTTAGAAGAAATTCCTTAGGGAGTATCTCACCAATAATGGAATTCCTTTTGAAGGGGATGCCTAACATTGTAGTTGTATCTCACTGCAGATATCTGAGAATATCAATGAGCCAATCAAAAAATAGGAACCTCTGGGGTCATTCTGTACACCAACATGGTAGAGAATGCCTTCAGGTAGCCAAATTAATTTAATTTTTGGACAATTTTAGAGAATTACAGGGACTGCAGATTGAAGAATTTTTTATTTATAGGTACAGTATTGACTATGCAGTTTGACAAAAGTGGTCGAATAAACATACACAGGTGTTAAAGAAGAGGTAACAGACTTTCTAGGAAGTACAATCATGTCACCATGTCATGATTGTAAGGAAAATGGCTGCACTTTGGTTCACTATATACTTTAGATAAGGGGCCTGAACTTTTAAACTTTTGAACTTTTTTATTGCAAGGCTTTTATAATGTCAAAATGGAAATTTACTAGCAAGAAAAATAGGGAAGTTAACCTTTTAAGAGATATAAGGGAACAAGCTAGCTAGCTCACCGCACATCTGGCCTAAAGCCAATGGTACATGACTGTCTTAATGGTAAGACAGATAGTACAAAAATTTTGCAATTTTAACAGAAATTTCCATTTCTTTGGTTTTTAGTCTTCCAAAAAGAGGTGAAGACACAGCATGGAAAGGCGAGTGCAAGAGTATAAAAGAAAGGAAATTGAGGAGAGGAGGGAAAAAAAAAGATGGGTGGTAGGGTTGGGGAGTGGGAGCAGGGTCCCCCTCTCCACCTGGCAAGTCACTGTGCAAGGCAAGGTCCAGGAGACTGGAAATTACTGTTGTGATGCAGGAGGGGACTGATCAGTAAGGGGACAAATCAGTTTTTAAAATCCACCTCCTCTATATGACAACATTCTTTTCAGTAATAGCCATTAAATGAAAAATAATAATAATGGTTAGAAAAGAAACCAAGACAGTGAAAAATTGTAGTCATTGATGGTCAGTGTTGAAGGGCCTCCTTACCCTGGAGTTCAGCATGATGCCCTCTTACATTAGTAGTCAGTAGAGAGGTGCCTCCTTATGTAGCACCACCCCCATAAGGGCCACTGGAGGATTACTGTCCCCAAAGGTTACCCCGACCTTGAAAGCCTGCCGACACCCCTGACACCCTGGGTTCTGACATAATTCGCAGAGAAAATACACTTGCAAAAGACATCAGAGAAACAATAGAAATGGCAAGTATTGTATGAGTATGAGTATTTTACTAGATATTCTTGAATCAACCAAAGAAAGAAGGATGTAAATGTAAAAATTTCACAATTTGAATACTTTAGCATTAAATAGGATTGCAGAGAATATGCAATGAAATGGCAATAACAAGAAATCAGGCTGTGATGACCAACAGGGCCTAGGAGAACCTATGACCCCAGGTATAAGAGGGAGAAGAAAGAATTTATGTCAAACAGCCAAACGTTATAAAAGGCACAATGTAGGACAACACAATATGTGAAAAGTGCAATAAGCAAAATCTGAATAGGACTTCCCCTTTAGGATGAGCAGGTGTTATAAACTGAGGTTATAAGCTAAGCTGTTTGAGAGCTAGCTATGGAGGGGCCCAAAATATTGCTATGCAATGGCGGCCAGCAACAGTGGATGTAACAAGCAAGGGTCTCTCAGGGAAAGTCTTGGGTGTGGGAAGGAAAGGGTGAAGGTGTCTGCACGCAGTGTGTCTGAATATAATGTTATATAATGTAATAATGTCCTGTATATAATAGGGGTGCAACGGATCAAAAAACTCACAGTTCGGATCATTCCTCGGATCAGGAGTCACGGATCGGATAATTTTCGGATCAACAAAAAAAAAATGAATTGAATTTACAAAAACCTGTGAAAATTCCACCACCATATAGTCCCCAATGTAATATCCACAATCTCCCCGCTGTAATATCCACAATCTCCCCACTGTAATATCCACAATCTCCCCCACTGTGATATCCACAATCTCCCCACTGTAATATCCACAATCTCCCCCACTGTAATATCCACAATCTCCCCCACTGTAATATCCACAATCTCCATCCCCACTGTAATATTCACGTCATCTTCCCCACTGTAATATCCACAATCTCCGTCCCCACTGTAATATCCGCGTCATCTCCCCCACTGTAATATCCACGTCATCTCCCCCCCACTGTAATGGACATCTCCCCCACTGTAATATCCACATCTCCCCCACTGTAATATCGACATCTCCCCACATTTTCCCCACTAATATCCACATCTCCCCACATCTCCCCCACTAATATCCACACCTCCCCCACTAATATCCACATCTCCCCCACTAATATCCACATCTCCCCACATCTCCCCCCCCACTGTAATATCCACATCTCCCCACATCTCCCCTATGATTGTCTGCTTTCTTGCAGGCCGCCGCTCCGGAGCTAGGCCGAAGCTGCGGCCTTTCCTAAGGTCGAGGCAGCGGAGCGCTCCGCGGATCGCGTGTGTGCCGATCCGAACAGGTTGAACCATTCGGGTCACGGATCAGTGACGATCCGTTGCACCCCTAGTATATAATGTAATATAATGGTGTGCTTCTGCCCCTCACCACTCCTGGAGATATAAAAGCTTTTGGGTAGAGGAGATCCAGAACAACTTCTTGTAAGACCTGCAGTCAGATGAGATATGCCTTACTGGTCACCCGACCACCCAAGGATTCAGCGGTGTCTGCGTCAATGTAGATGAAAGTGACCCAGATAGCCACACTGCCGATGGAAGCTGGGTAACTGAGGGTCTGCCACCAGGGATAAGGCTCACTCATGGAAAGCACTCTGCGTCTAGAACAGGGTCCCAGGAGAGCGAGCCCCTCCCCAGACCATTCTATTTATCTCCTCACCCAGAATTCCTCCCCTCTCTGGCCAGCTGGAACTTGTAGTTTGCAGCAACAGCAGCAGCAGCAGGTCCAGTGAAATCCCAGCCCTCTGGACCATATATCTCACGATCCTCTGCGTTCAGTAGTGGCCTCTCTCTCTACAATCAGGAAATGATGATATAAACCCCATGCTGGGCACTAGAGGGAACAGGGTTCATTGCAATCTTTATTAAAGAATGTCCCACAATAGCAAAAGCGATATAGCCAGCACTTGGCTACACTTATATTGCAGAAAAGGAGAGAGGGGAAGGAGCCACCTATGTGCAGTATTAAAATATCAGCATTTATTGCACAAACATAAAAACACTTATGCCCCGTAAACACGGTCGGACATTGATCGGACATTCCGACAACAAAATCCATAGATTTTTTCCGACGGATGTTGGCTCAAACTTGAATTTCAAAACGCCAAGAACGCGGTCACTTACACCACGTACGACGAGACTATAAAAGGGCAGTTCAGTACTAAGCGTGCCACCCTTTGGGCTCCTTTTGCTAATCTTGTGTTAGTAAAAGTTTGGTGAGAGACAATTCGCGCTTTTTCAGACTCGTGGTTTTCAGATCGTATTTCTGCTGTTCAGTTTGTGCTTGTAGGTTTGTATCTGGTCTTCAGTGCGTGCAGTGAGTTACCCTTGACTCTATCATTGTGGTCTTGTTCGTTCGTTACTGATTTTCAGGTCGCTCTTCACAGGCCTTGCTGTTCTTCAGTGCATTCTGTTACTTTGTCCTGACCAGCCGCCCATTTTCTAGCCATGTTGCGTATAAGTACTCATCGTAGAGTTCGTGCTATGCGGGGGCTTGGTGCTGGGGTCCCTACCTTGACACAAGCCCAGTCCATGAACAGGGTGGGGAGGAGTTCATGGACCAAGAATTGGTTGCTCCAGCGTGACCAGTTCTGTCACATGCCTTTGCTCCGTGAGATCTGTGAGAATAATCCTGACGATTTCAGGAACTTTCTCTGGATGACGGACCCCATATTTCACCGTTTGTTGGCTTTGCTGACCCCCTATATCAGCAGGCAGGATACCTGCATGAGGCAAGCCATTACTCCAGAGCAGAGGCTAGTCGCCACCCTGCGGTACTTGGCGATGGGGAGAAGTCTGCAGGACCTCAAGTTCTCGACAGGCATCTCCCCCCAGGCTCTGGGGATCACTATCCCAGAGACCTGTTCTGCCATCATCCAGGTCCTGCAGAACGACTATATTAAGGTAATATTTTTATCCTTTAACATCACATTTTATTGTATTTAATGTTTGATAATGTATTGTATTTCTCTCCTCATTCCCTAATTACCATGGTTGTAATATGCTGTGAATGTCCCCTTTGTTCTCATGCATGCTGGATTTTTTTTTTTTTAAGGGTAGGTTTATTTTAACAGTGAGAGATAGAATAAAAACAAAAAAAATCCAGAAAAACACATTTCTAAAAAGTTATAAATTGATTTTAATTTCAATGAGCGAAATAAGCACCTGATCCCCTATCAATCAGCAAGCTTTCTGGCTACCAGGTGTCCTCTATACAGGTAACGAGCTGAGACAAGGAGCACTCCCTTAAAGGGAGTGCTCCCTATCTCAGCTGTACAAAAGACACCTGTCCACAGAAGCAATCAATCAAGCAGATTCCAATCTCTCCACCCTGGCCAAGACCAAAGAGCTGTCCAAGGATGTCAGGGACAACATTGTAGACCTACTCAAGGCTGGAATGGGCTACAAGACCATTGCCAAGCAGCTTGGTGAGAGGGTGACAACAGTTGGTGAGATTATTTGTAAATGGAAGAAACACAAAATAACTGTCAATCTCCCTAAGTCGGGGGCTCCATGCAAGATCTCACCTTGTGGAGTTTCAATGATCATGAGAATAGAAAGGAATCAGCCCAGAACTACACAGGAGAATCTTGTCAATGATCTCAAGGCAGCTGGGACCATAGTCAGCAAGAAGACAATTGGTAACACACTACGCCGTGAAGGACTCAAATCCTGCAGCGCCCGTAAGGTTCCCCTTCTCAAGAAAGCACATGGACAGGCCCATCTGAAGTCTGAATGATTCAAACGAGAACTGGGTGAAAGTGTTGTGGTCAGATGAGACCAAAATCCAGCTATTTGGCATCAACTCAACTCAACTGTTTGGAGGAGGAGGAATGTTGCCTATGACCCCAAGAACACCATCCCCTCCGTCAAACATGGAGGTGGAAACATTATGCTTTGGGGCTGTTTTTCTGCTAAGGGGACAGGACAACTTCACCGCATCAAAGGGACGATGGACAGAGCCATGTACCGTCAAATCTTGGGTGAGAACCTCCTTCTCTAAGCCAGGGCAATGTAAATGGGTAATGGATGGGTATTCCAGCATGACAATGACCCAAAACACACAGCCAAGACAATAAAGGAGTGGCTCAAGAAGAAGCACATTAAGGCCTTGGAGTGGCCGGCCTAGCCAGTCTCCAAACCTTTATCCCATAGGAAATATGTGGAGGAAGTTGAAGGTTCGAGCTACCAAACGTCAGCCTCAAAACCTAAATGACTTGGAGAAGATCTGCAAAGAGGAGTGGGACAAAGAGGGGTTGACTCACCAATGGCAAAAAAACTGTGCACCCTGCAGAGTGCAGCCACCCTCCGCAAGTGCAACCGCCCCAGAGCCTAGCAAATGAGGTAAGGCTTCACCCCGCAAAGAGTACCCAATCCCGCGCAAGGAAAACTAAAAAAACTGCATTCTTGCTTGCACACGATTAGACGATAGAAGTCAGCAGAGCCTCTGCTCATCCACCAAGCTCTGGAGCAACTGCTCCCGAAGAGGGCAACTGCACCCCGCAAAGTGCACAGTCCCCTCCCCTCCAGCAAACCAACCCCAATGTCTCCTGAAATGTGTGCAAACCTGGTGGCCAATTACAAGAAAAGTCTGACCTCTGTGATTGCCAACAAGCGTTTTGCCACCTAGTACCAAGTCATGTTTTGCAAAAGGGTCAAATACTTTTTTCACCCATCAAGATGCAAATCAACCTATTTTTTTTTTTTTTTTAAGTATTTTCATTAGTTTCAAATTAGACAAACAGTTGAGCTTGATCACATATAAAAAATTAAATACATTAACCCGACAGTTCACTGTTTCAAACATTTATATATACAATAACAATTTTCCCATTTGCTTTCCCTTACTATTCCCTTCCCTTCCCCCCACCCCTATTGCACCCTATCCACCCCCCACCCTTATCCATAGACCATATTTATGTTATATAGACTAATTCATGTCATGTTTTAGTTCCGACAGTTATACAAGACCTCTCTTTCCTCACTTCTTTACCCTCTGTGTTTCCCTCTGAACCACAAATCTCCTACAGATATTATTATAAAATTCATAGAAGGTCGGCCGTATGTTGAAGCCAAGGCTTCCATATCCTAGCAAACTTACTGTAACTACCCCTTCTAATGTAGATTGTCTTTTCAGTCCTCACCAGAGCATCTATTGTCCTAACCCAATCTTCCAGAGTTGGGGGTACGGCTGACAACCAAAATTGTGCTATCAGCTTCCTCGCTTGATATAGACTAGGGATGAGCCGAACACCCCCCGGTTCGGTTCGCACCAGAACCCGCGAACGGACCGAAAGTTCGCACGAACGTTAGAACCCCATTGACGTCTATGGGACTCGAACGTTCGAAATCAAAAGTGCTCATTTTAAAGGCTAATTTGCATGGTATTGTCCTAAAAAGGGTTTGGGGACCCGGGTCCTACCCCAGGGGACATGTATCAATGCAAAAAAAACTTTTAAAAACGGCCGCTTTTTCGGGAGCAGTGATTTTAATGATGCTTAAAGTAAAAAAAAAAAAGTGAAATATTCCTTTAAATATCGTACCTGGGGGGTGTCTATAGTATGCCTGTAAAGTGACGCGTGTTTCCCATGTTTAGAACAGTCCCTGCACCAAATGTCATTTTTAAAGGAAAAAATCTCATTTAAAACTGCTTGCGGGTTTAATGTCATGTCGGGTCATGGCAATATGGATGAAAATCAGTGAGACAAACGGCATGGGTACCCCCCAGTCCATTACCAGGCCCTTTGGGTCTTGTATGGATATTAAGGGGAACCCCGCACCCAAATTAAAATAAGGAAAGGTGTGGGGCCACCAGGCCCTATATACTCTGAACAGCAGTATACAGGCGGTGCAAACAAGACAGGGACTGTAGGTTTGTTGTTAAGTAGAATCTGTTTGTAATTTTGAACATTTTTAACGTGTTTAGCTCCAGCCAAAAAATCTTTTCTAAGCTTTTTGGAAAACATAGGGAAGGGTTATCACCCCTGTGACATTTGTTTTGCTGTCTTTCCTCCTCTTCAGAAGATTTCACCTCACTTTTTTGTCCCAATGAAAAATGTTTTTTGAAAATTTGGGTTTTTTTGTGGAACAAGGATTGGAAAGCATCAGTGGAAAGGAGAAATTGTTTTCCCATATTAACTCTTACAGGAGAGAATTTCCCTTCCTAGGGGTAGATTTCATCTCACTTCCTGTTGTCTCCTTCCGTTTGCAAGTAGGAGTCGTTTGTAAGTTAGATGTTTGAAAGTAGGGTCCTGCCCTATATACTCAGCAGAAATTTGGGCCTTAGGTGTTGCTGTGGCCACAACACTGTAAGCCCTCACAGGGCCCTGCTGTGAAATATTAGATCAAGAATTGTAATTACATGCCCCTGTTGAACAGGAGCTGAAAAATTAGGCCTTAGGCACTGGTGCTGGTGCCACAACACTGCAACCCCTCACAGACACTCTAGTTGGAACGCAGGAACGAGCCCTGCTGCAAATTATTGCTTCAAAAATTGTAATTACACGCCCCTGTTAGACAGGGGCAGAAAAATTGGGCCTTAGGCACTGGTGCTGGTGCCACAACACTGCAACCCCTCACAGACACTCTAGTTGGAACGCAGGAACGAGCCCTGCTGCAAAGTATTGCATCAAAAATTGTAATTACACGCCCCTGTTAGACAGGGGCAGAAAAATTGGGCCTTAGGCACTGGTGCTGGTGCCACAACACTGCAACCCCTCACAGACACTCTAGTTGGAACGCAGGAACGAGCCCTGCTGCAAAGTATTGCATCAAAAATTGTAATTACACGCCCCTGTTAGACAGGGGCAGAAAAATTGGGCCCTAGGCACTGGTGCTGGTGCCACAACACTGCAACCCCTCACAGACACTCTAGTTGGAATGCAGGAACGAGCCCTGCTGCAAAGTATTACATCAAAAATTGTAATTACACGCCCCTGTTAAACAGGGGCTGAAAAATTGTGCCTTAGGCACTGGTGGTGGCGCCCAGAACCAAAAATGTTCTTACAAGCTATCAGCGTGATGATTGAGGAGGAAGAGGATAATTACTCAGGGATAGTCACTCAGCATCAGCATAGGCAGTCTTTGAAGGGATCTGAGATTTCAAAAAAAATTATTCGGTTACATCAGCATCAGGTGCTTGGTAGCTGGTGGTGATCCAAGACTCATTCATTTTTATGAAGGTCAGCCGATCGACCGAGTCGGTGGACAGACGCACCCTGTGATCGGTTACCACGCCTCCAGCAGCACTGAATGTGCGTTCCGAAAGAACGCTGGATGCAGGACAGGCCAGTAGCTCAATTGCATACTGTGCAAGCTCTGGCCAGTGATCCATCCTCAAGACCCAGTAACCCAGAGGATTTTCGGTGGGAAAGGTGTCCAAGTCTGATCTTGCCCCTAGGTATTCCTGCACCATGTAAAACAGACGCTGGCGATGGTTGCTGGAACCGATCATACCTTGGGGCTGCGGACCAAAAAATTGTCTGAACGCATCGGTCAGACGGCCACCTTCTCCACCGCTCCTTCTTTGACTGACCGAAGCCTCAGCAACACGTTGTCCAGAAACAGGAGTTTGTAACCTCCCAGTCTCTGGGAACGCGTTGCACAGACCTTTCTGCAAGGCCTCCCGAAGATGTTTCATCCTCTGCTCCCTCTGCGATGGCAAGATAAGGTCCGCAACCTTACCCTTGTAACGTGGATCAAGGAGGGTTGCCAGCCAGTATTGGTCCTTCTCCTTGATACCACGAATACGAGGATCCTTACGCAGGCTTTGCAGGATCAGGGAGGCCATGCAGCGTAGGTTTGCTGAGGCATTCGGTCCGGAGTCCTCTGGGTCACTAAGAACGACATGGTCCGCAGCCACCTCCTCCCAGCCACGTACAAGTCCATGTGTTTCTTGGGACTGATCCCTTAAAGACTGCTGCTGATGCTGAGTGCCAGGCTCCACCTCCATACTGACACAATCTTCCTCCTCCTCCTCTTCCTCCTCGTCCTCTTCCTGTGTGATCGGCGGGCACGCAGGAACACTGTCTGGATAAAGGGGGCCTTGAGAGCTAAGGAAGTCCTCCTCTTCCTGCCTCTGTTCTGCCTCAAGTGCCCTGTCCATTATTCCACGCAGCGTGTGCTCCAACAGGTGGACAAGGGGGACAGTGTCACTGATGCATGCACTGTCACTGCTCACCATCCTCGTGGCCTCCTCGAATGGTGACAGGACAGTGCATGCATCCCTGATCATGGCCCACTGGCGTGGGGAAAAAAAACCAAGCTCCCCTGACCCTGTCCTGGTGCCATAGTCGCACAGGTACTCATTGATGGCCCTCTGCTGCGTGTGCAGCCGCTGCAGCATGGCCAACGTTGAGTTCCACCTGGTGGGCATGTCACAGATTAGGCGGTTCTTGGGCAGGTTAAACTCCTTTTGGAGGTCCGTCAGCCGAGCACTGGCATTATATGACCGGCGGAAATGCACACAGACTTTCCTGGCCTGCCTCAGGACATCCTGTAAGCCCGGGTACCTGCCCAAGAACCGCTGCACCACCAAGTTAAGGACGTGAGCCAAACAGGGCACATGGGTCATTTGTCCCTGTCGGAGGGCAGAGAGGAGGTTGGTGCCATTGTCGCAAACCACCATTCCTGCCTTAAGTTGGCGTGGCGTCAACCACCTCTGAACCTGCCCCTGCAGAGCTGACAGAACCTCTGCCCCAGTGTGGCTCCTGTCCCCCAAGCACACCAGCTCAAGCACCGCATGGCATCTTTTGGCCTGCGTACTTGCGTAGCCCCTTGAACGCCTACGGAGCACCGCTGGTTCCGAGGAAGAGGCCATGGAGGAAGAAGAAGAGGAGGGGGTGGAGGAGAGAGGTGTGTCACAATCAGCATTTTGGAGGCGTGGTGGCAGAACAACCTCCAACACTACTGCACCTTGTCCTGCATCCTTCCCAGCTGCCAGCAGAGTCACCCAATGCGCCGTGAAACTTAGGTAACGTCCCTGTCCATGCCTGCTGGACCATGAGTCAGCGGTAATATGCACCTTACCGCTGACCGCCCTGTCCAGCGAGGCATGGACATTGCCTTCCACATGCCGGTAGAGAGCCGGAATCGCCTTCCGTGAGAAAAAGTGGCGTTTGGGTACCTGCCACTGAGGAACCGCACATTCCACAAACTCACGGAAGGGGGCAGAGTCTACCAACTGAAAAGGCAGCAGTTGAAGTGCTAGCAATTTTGCCAAGCTAGCATTCAACCGCTGGGCATGTGGATGGCTGGGAGCAAACTTCTTTCGGCGGTGCAGCAGCTGGGGCAGGGAAATTTGCCTGGTACAATCTGACGTCGGTGTACCAAAAGCAGATTGCCCACAAGTACTTGGCTGTGACACACCTAATTCTACACCTTCATTCCTCTCACTGCAGGTCTCAGAGAGGACTGAAGGTCTAGTGGGGTTGGAAATCTCAGCTGATGAGGAGCAAGGAGAGATCCTCTTTGTTCTTTGGTGTGGGTCTTTTAGATACGCTTGCCAACGAACTGCATGGCAGGTCAACATATGTCTGGTCAAGCATGTGGTACCCAAGCGGGAGATATTTTGGCCACGCGAGATACGCTTGAGACATATGTTGCAAATAGCAGCGGTGCGATCTGATGCACTCGTCTCAAAAAAGGCCCACACCAAAGAACTTTTTGAATAACGCGCAGAGACTGCAGCGCCCTGCACATGTGGAGCTTTGGGGTGTGATGCAGTCAATGTGTTGCCCTTAGGCTGGCCCCTGGAGGGCATCCTGCCTCGTTGGTGATGTGCTGCCGCCTCCTCCTCCTCCTCCTCCTCCTCCTCCTCCTCCTCCTCCTCTCTCCTATCAGGCACCCACGTTGAGTCAGTGACCTCATCATCCCCTCCCTCCTCATCACTGGAGCAAACCTGGCAGTATGCTGCAGCAGGGGGAGCATGACTGCCAGATTGCTGTCCTTCTTGGGCACCCCCTCTGTCCGCGCTCATGTTACTGCCTTCATCGAGCTCAGTATCGTCATCAGAGCCTTCCAAACGCTGGGCATCCTCCTGGAGCATGTACCCAACACTGTGGTCAAACAGTTCGAGGGAATCCTCATGAGGACATGGTGGAGCTAGGGAAGGAGTCACTGATGACATTGAGCTGAGGGAAGAGGCCGCTGCTTTGCCAGACAAAGCACCCTGGGCATGGGTGAGAGAGGATGAGGAGGATGAGGACGGCTTGGTCATCCACTCGACCAAGTCTTCCGCATGTTGCGGCTCAACATGGCCAGCTGCCGAAAAAAAGGCCAAGCGTGTCCCATGGCCACGTGCTGATGAGGATGCACCGTCTCCACGACCAGCACTAGACACAGAGCCTGCTTGCCCTCTCTTATTGGCTTGTGACTGTCTGCCTCTCCTTCTTGGCCTTCCAGACATACTAATGGCCTGTAGCTGCACTAAGCTGGGATAGAACACCTGTAATTTTCTTCAAGTAGCTTTATATACTGTAACCAGACAAGCCTGCCTGTCAGTAGGAAGATAACAGGAACGGATCTAGCTGAACACTGTGAGCAGGACGCACTGTACTAAATGTAAATAGTCTAGCTGCCTGACCGTGGTACTAATAGGATCAAATAGAACACCTGTAATTTTCTTCAGGTAGCTTTATATACTGTAACCAGACAAGCCTGCCTGTCAGTAGGAAGATAACAGGAACGGATCTAGCTGTACACTGTGAGCAGGACGCACTGTACTAAATGTAAATAGTCTAGCTGCCTGACCGTGGTACTAATAGGATCAAATAGAACACCTGTAATTTTCTTCAGGTAGCTTTATATACTGTAACCAGACAAGCCTGCCTGTCAGTAGGAAGATAACAGGAACGGATCTAGCTGTACACTGTGAGCAGGACGCACTGTACTAAATGTAAATAGTCTAGCTGCCTGACCGTGGTACTAATAGGATCAAATAGAACACCTGTAATTTTCTTCAGGTAGCTTTATATACTGTAACCAGACAAGCCTGCCTGTCAGTAGGAAGATAACAGGAACGGATCTAGCTGAACACTGTGAGCAGGACGCACTGTACTAAATGTAAATAGTCTAGCTGCCTGACCGTGGTACTAATAGGATCAAATAGAACACCTGTAATTTTCTTCAGGTAGCTTTATATACTGTAACCAGACAAGCCTGCCGGTCAGTAGGAATTTAACAGGAACGGATCTAGCTGAACACTGTGAGCAGGACGCACTGCACTAAATGTAAATAGCAGGAACGGATCTAGCTGAACACTGTGAGCAGGACGCACTGCACTAAATGTAAATAGTCTAGAAGATAACAGGAACGGATCTAGCTGAACACTGTGAGCAGGACGCACTGCATTAAATGTAAATAGTCTAGATAGAAGATAACAGGAACGGATCTAGCTAAACTGAATACAGTGTATATATATATATGCAACACCTGGGATGCATATATATACACAATACACTGTAAGTGCAGCTAACTGACTGACTGTTCTGCCTAATCTATCTAACTCAAATCAAATGACACTGTCTCTCTCTCTCTCTATCTCTCAGCACACCGGAACACACACTACACAGGGCCGCCGTGCAGGCGGCCTTATATAGTGTGGGGTGTGTACTAAATGCCCTGAGCCGTAATTGGCCAAAGCCACCCTGGCTTTGGCCAATTACAGCTCTCTCTACTGACAGCGCTGTGATTGGCCAAGCATGCGGGTCATAGTGCATGCTTGGCCAATCATCAGCCAGCAATGCACTGCGATGCCGCAGTGAATTATGGGCCGTGACGCGCCACACGAATTTAGCGCGAACGGCCCATAACGTTCGCAATTCGGCGAACGATCGAACAGCCGATGTTCGAGTCGAACATGGGTTCGACTCGAACACGAAGCTCATCCCTAATATAGACATCTCGCCGTAGCAGTGATTATACTGCTATTCCCGAGATTTTCTCTAACCAGGCCCAGAACACATACTTTGGCCTCTAGTTCCAATCTGATCTTAAATCTGATTTCGATATTTTTTACGATCTCTGACCAATATCTAGCATGCTGGATTTTTATTTAATTTTTTTTTTGTCCTTCATACATATTTGCCTTCACTTACCTCCCCAGCATGCTCTCCTGGGCCTATATTCACCTCATGTAGTTACTTAACAATGTATTTTGTCAGCTCCATAGTAGTGCTTTACCCTAAATACCCCCTATAATGTGTAAAATTGTGATGTGTGCTTTAAATTCAGGCAGAGTGCCAAAGGCTTTATTTTTTGGGTCCCAAAATCCTTTGGAACCTTCCCTCCCCCCAACTGCTAACTCAGCTGATACCAATCCTCTATCTGCTGACTTTGCCAAACCCATACACACTATACCCACCTCTTTTGTGGTCAGATTTATGGATGAATTTCCCAAAGCATGTAGTGCAAGGGCCTGCCTGAATACTTTCAAATCGTAATGTTTAAAGTTTTTGTATCCTACTATTATCTTGATAGGTAATAGCAGAATGTAAAAATGTGCTCAAATGTGTACAGTTTGTATTTATATCTTTGTATTATGACACTTCTTACCTGTCCAGTGGGCTGCCAATAGTGTAAAGTAAGGAGGGGCTGGCCAAAGTAAGACACATTATTTAGGCATTCATCTCTCAATGAAGTGGAGAGGGTCACCTGTCCAAAACATATCCCCCCCCTAAAATTGAAAAAATGGCCCATGAGAGGGGGGGAGGAATCTGATAAGTGGACCTTATACTTTTGTCTTTAAATGGTCCTTAAAATAAATGTTATACTGATGTTGGCCAAGAATGTTTGTGTCTAATCTGCTTTCCATGTTTATGTGCAAAATGAATAATTTTTTTATTCTTGTTTGACTCCACAGTTTCCTTCCAACCCACAGAAATGGCAGACTGTGGCCTCCCACTTTGCCCAGCGGTGGGACTTTCCTAACTGTGGAGGGGCAATTGATGGGAAACACGTCCACATCGTCCCACCACCCAACTCGGGGTCATGCTATTACAACTACAAGGGGTTCAATAGTATTGTGATGTTGGCGGTGGTGTTGGCTACTTAAGAGTTCCTGTATGTGGACGTGGGGAAGAATGGCCAGATGGTGGAGTCATCGCCCAGATGGAGTTCTACAGGCATCTCCCGAATGGCAGCTTGGACTTGCCACCTCCAGAAGACAATGCGGAAGGACTCCCATTCGTCTTCATTGGGGATGAAGCGTTTGCGCTCGGGGACCATCTAATGCTGCCATTCCCTATGAGGACCCTCACCCCGGACCAGAGGGTTTTTAATTACCGGCTGGCCAGAGCCAGAAGAGTGGTGGAGAACACGTTTGGAATAATGGCCAGCCGGTTCCGCCTATTTCTTACACCCATACACATGGCGGAGTATAAACTCAATCACATCATCCTGGCTGGCTGTGTTCTCCACAACTTTTTCGTTTACAAACGTTTTTATTGTAAGAAAATATAACATCTGGGTGTACAGGCATGGTGGTGACAAAAATTATGGTGGTCAGAAAGCCCAAAACAGTTATATGATATATCACACACAATGCTAATAATAATTCTCATAACCGTACAGAATAAGCCCATAAAACAGAAATAACAAAACAAAAAGGAAATGAAAAGACAATCAAATGAAGAAAAAAAAAAGGGGAGCTTACAATTGTGATAAATGTGCACTTGTAGTACATTGAATTTACTGTCTGGCAACAAAAATGTTGTTTCCATTAATGTAAGGATCAGATGTGTTATGGAAAACTGGAGGTATCCTACAGATTGGTTCTAACAAATAGAATTATGATTTGTTTTATTGGGAGTCAGCTGCGGGTACCGAGGGATCCTCCAGGCTGTTACTAAGCAGATGGGCTGTCCATATGTTCCACTTTCGGTCAAATATGTGCATGGAGTCCAGGAGAGTATGATGTATTCTCTCCATAGACCTGATGGACTCCATACGAGAGATAACCTGTGACCAGGAAACATGGGGGCGTTTCCAGTTCAATGCTATTGCCCACTGAATCGCACTAAAAAGAGTGTGGATTAATTTTTGTATGGGGAGGGGAACAGTTGGAAGCTCTGCAAACAGCAAACACATTTGACATGTCAATGTAAGCGATACTCCGGAGAGGATCTTTATGAGAGATGTAGTCTCGTGCCAAACGGTGTCTAAGGCTTTACAACTCCAGAACGTGTGTAGCAACGTTCCCCTGTCCTGGCATCCTCTAAAACATGTGCCAGAGACCAGGGGATACATTCTATGGAGGCGCTCCGGAGTGTAGTACCACCTAGTGTGAAGTTTGAGTACCGTTTCCTTAATTGACACTGAACGTGTGCATTTGTGCATGTTTTCTATCATGTCCTGCCAGTCCCCAGCAGGGACCTCTTGGGCCATCTCTGTCTCCCATGCTGTCATTGCCATGGATTTTTGTGGGGAGTTATAATCATTGAGGAATCGATATAGTACGGAGATGGTCCCTTTATCCCTCGCCGCTTCTCCACATAAAAGTTCGAATGGAGTCTTCGACACCTCCACCCCACCCACCATAAGTGTCGAGTAGAAGTGTCGAATTTGCAGGTATTGGTGAAACTCGGATCTGCCCATGTCATATGTCTGCTGCAGGTGAGTGTAGGAACAAAAGGAGGTATTCTGCAGCAGAGACTCAAGGCTCACCAAGCCCCTTGCAATCCACTTAAGGAATGGCAGATTAGAGGAAAAGGCTGGGGGGAATGAGGGTTCTCCCAGAAAAGAGGACAAAAGGGGCACATCTGATCGTAATTTAAATTTTTTGCAGTAGAGAGACCATAAATAAAGTGATTGGCCTACAATATTATTTAATGGGGTGACATCTTTAGGGGAAATTAAGCGGGACCAGAGAAGACCGGGGAGGTAGTATGGAATCACTGAGACCTGTTCAAATTGTAGCCATGGTATAGAGGTAGGAGTGGTATGCCACTGTGCCAATTGGATAAGACGTGAAGCCAGGAAATACTTCCATAGATCTGGGCATCCCAAGCCTCCCCTCTTCTGGGCTCTATACATCTGTATGCGTCCCATTCGTGGCCTTTTGTTTTGCCATATGAATCTGAGCAGATCTGTTTGAATCCTCTGTAGAACTGAGCGAGAAACATATAGGGGTAGGGATCTAAAGAGGAATAGGAGTTTGGGGAGGATGTTCATTTTCACTGCCTGAATTCTCCCTAAAAATGATATACGGTATGAGGACCATTGGTTTAAGAGGTATTTGACATTTGAAAAAGCTGGAGGATAATTCAAGGAATATAGTTGTTTCAAAGAGGGGGCTAGTTTAATACCTAGATATTGTAGGGAGGCATGGTTCCATGAGAATTTAAATTTTTCTGTAAGAGTGGTCAATAAAAGTTGTGGGAGGTGAATAGGTAGAGCCGAACACTTGGAGGGGTTGACGCCTAGGCCCGATAATTTATAGGAGTCAAGAGAGGACATGAGGTTGGGGAGGGAGAGTAGAGGGTCTGAAATAAATAAAAGTACGTCGTCCGTGTAGAGGCTAAGTTTAAATTCCCGATCTCCTTCGTGTAGCCCCTAATGCTTGGGTCTTTAGAGATGGATCTAGACAGGGGCTCCATGGCCAGCGCAAACAAAAGCGGGGATAATGGACACCCCTGTCTAGTGCCACATCCCAGTGAAAAATAATCAGAGTTACATCCTGGAAGCTTAATTCGGGTTTTCGGGTTATGGTAAAGGGCTTTGAAGCCATGTATAAATGCCCCGCTAAATCCAAATTTAGATAGTACTGCGTCCAGATACGTCCAATGGACACTATCAAATGCTTTGTTTATGTCTAGACTCAAAAGCAGTACTGAGTTCGAGTTCATATGGGCGTCCTGTAGTATATTAATGGCTAAACGGATATTATCTGTTATCTGCCTTGATGGGATAAATCCAGTTTGATCGGGTGATATTAGGGTCGTAATAACTTTGGCCAGTCTGTCAGCCAAGATCCTTCCAAATATTTTAAGGTCGTTATTTATAACCGAAATGGGGCGGAAATTTTGGGGGAGGGTATGATCTTTGCCGGGTTTGGGAATGAGGGACATGTTAGCTAACAGCATTTCTTCCGGGAAACACTTTCCTTTAAGTATATGATTATACATATTAGTCAGTGTGGGTAGTAGGGATTCAGCAAATTTTTTATAGTAAACGGGAGAGAAACCATCAGGGCCTGGAGCTTTGGAGGGTTTTAAAGAGGAAATGATAGAGGCAACTTCTTCTGATGAGCAGGGGGCATTGAGGATACCCAGTTGCTCCTCTGAAAGCCGAGGAAGTGAGAGGGCATCCAACCAGGACTGCTTGGGGGAGGATGGGAAGGATCTGGGCCAGAAAAAAGTTTTTGATAGAAAGAGGAGAAGATCTGTAGAACATGTTTAGGATGGGAGGTGAGGTTACCGTGACGATCTTTTAATTTGTAAAGGTGGGTTGGTTGGGTAGATTGTTTAAGTTTTCGCGCAAACATCGTGGAAGCGGAGTTACTATAAAGTAGGAAACGAGCTTTAGACCATCTAAGAGATTTCTCTATATGACCTGAAAGTATGTCATCTAGGGATCTCCTCTTTTCAGTGATCTGGAGGAGCAACTCCTGCGTAGGGGTCTGAGTGTGTCTATGGTATAATTGTTCTAATTCTAGGGTGAGTTTATGAGTATCCTGCTGTTTCTGACGCTTTTGGGTCGTGGAAATTTCAATCAAGTGGCCCCTCATCACAGCCTTATGGGCTGCCCAAAGAGAGATGGGAGAGATGTTCTCCACATTATTGAGCCTAAAATATTCTTTGAGGCGTTCGAGCAACTGTGCAGTGATCACAGGATCAGTGAGTAGTGCGTCATTAAGGCGCCAGGACCTGGCTGTATGTGGGAGGCCTAAACAGGAGATATGGGTGGATACAATGTGATGGTCTGACCAGGGGCATACATGTATATTGGCTGTAGTAGAGTTCGCTGTCAAAGAGGGGGTGCAAAAAATATAATCCAGGCGGGAGTAACTATCATGAGGGTGAGAATAGAAGGTATATTCCCTAGAGCCGATATTGTGGGCTCTCCAGACATCTATGAGTTGAGAGGACTTCAGGGAATATTGAAGGGATTTGGGGAAGGCCTTAGATGTTGGTCATGTTCTGCTTCTATCAAGTCCTGAATGGGCTACTGAATTAAAATCCCCTCCAATTAACACATGGGGGGAATGGAACCTGTCTAGGGTCTGGAAAAAATCTTTAAAGAATGTAGCCTGTGAGGCGTTTGGGGCATACACTGAGGCCAAGGTTAGTAATTTATTTTGGATAGAACCCTGAACTATCACAAATCGACTGTTAGGATCTTTATCAATCTGTTGAGCCTGAAACATCACAGAGTTCTTGATAAAGATGGCCGCCCCTCTAGACCTGGACCCGTGCGTGGTGAAATAGCTTTGATTGAAAGTTTTATCAAAGTATGATGGATGATTATCTCTGGAGAAGTGAGTCTCCTGGAGTAGGATAACATCTGCGCCAAGAGATTTATACATTTTAAACGCTTTTCTCCGTTTTTGAGGGGTATTAAACCCTTTTACATTATGGGAAATTATTTTAATTCCCATGATCTGTTAATTGCAAATCCGCTAGGATCAATAAAGGGTCCAGGTCGAGATGGAGCAGCCAACCAACAACCCAACCCCTCCAAAGGCGTGACACTGCTTTGGTGCACAGACCCGTAGGACTATGTGCATCAATAATCTGCGTTAGTAACATATAAAATATTATGATAGAGCCATCTGATATGTACAACTCAAAAAAAAGCAAAAGCATATAATCAGAAATAAAGAGTAACCAAAAAAAAACTTGGAACTTGAAATCCAGGCCAAAAAATGGCCAAACATAGCTCAGGGGGGTCATGGGGAAAGACATCCCATGGACCCAAAAAGAAGTGTCCATTCGGACCAAATGGTCCAACACTCTGATTGTCAGTGTTCGTGTCTTCTGTGCAGACATTAATTTGTCTGAGGATTTTACCTGTGGGGAGTCAACCAGCTCTGACGCCACCAACCAGACGGAGAGCCAGTCATTCCTCGTCCTTGAAGAGTGTAGGGACAAACATGCAGATGCAACCGGGAGACCGCAATGAGCCGGGAGAGTCCAATTTTCTCTAGGCATGTTGGGAGATGTTCATATCTCGTTACCTTGAGGGAGAAAAACGATGAGAAAAAAAGAAAAGGTAGAGGGAGAGAGAAAAAGAAAAAAGAGAAAAAAAAAAAAAGGGGGGGGGGAGTGTGTCTTGCTGTCAGTCACGGCGTTGATCTCGGCGATCTCTTCTAGGTGGAGGGGTTGCCCAAATAGCTGAGTGCCGTGGGGTGGATGGTAGTCTGGGCAGGGAGGCCGCATCAAGGAGGCCCATCTTAACCAGCAATTCCTTTCCTTCTGCTAGCGTGGTCACGGTGTAGGTCGTGCCATTATGAGGCACCTGTAGCTTGAAAGGGAAGCCCCAGCAGTAGCGAATGCTGGCCGTTTGAAGGACAGATGTAACCTCTTTCATCTTCCTGCGCTTATCAAGGGTGGTAGGGGAGATATCCGGGTAGATTTGAATCGGGGTGCCTTCCAGGCGAATATGAGGGGTGTTCCTTGAAGCTCTGAGAATTTCCTCTTTGATCAAGAAGTCCTTAAGGCAAAGCACTATGTCCCTAGGCGGTTTCTCTGGGGGAGGAGGAGGGCGAAGGGCCCTATGGATCCTATCGCAGGAAAAGGCCGACAGTGGGGAATCTGGCAAGAGAGATTGGAATATCTTCTGCACTGTGGGTAGTAGATCGGTGACCGATTCTGGCACTCTACGCACCCTGAGATTGTTGCGGCGATTCCTGTTATCGAGGTCTTCAATATGGGCTTGGAGCTGCAGGACCGTTTCAGATAGGGACTCATGCTCCTTTCTTAGGTCAGAGTATACCAAGGTGAGCTCGTCATGTTTAGTCTCCAATAAATCGGTTCTACTACCCAGGGCCGCTATCTCCAGGGACAGTGTGTTAGTAGATTTGTGAAGTTCTGATTGAAATTTTTGGGCGATCTTGTCATACATTAAAGTTAGACTCTCATCCAGATCAGCCTTAGTAAGTTGAAACGTCTCCCTGAGAGTATGGTGGTGAGGAGGCTGCTGTAGGAGAATGTGCCTGTGACTGTGTCATCCGGGCGCCATCTTGGGCCTGCATGCTTTTCCCCTTCTCTCTCAGCAGGTACGTCGTTAGAGATCTTTGGGCCGGTTTTACACGGCGATTTTTTGTTCCCGTCATGCGCTGAGTGTTCCGCCGGGGGTGCAGGGGTGATTTGGGTGTAAAACCTGTGTTGATTGCCCCGGGGAAGTGCCGTTAGTCTCCGCGGCTCACGGAGCTCTCAGCCCTTGCTTCCTCCTCGGTTCGCGCCGCGCATGCACCCCCTCTCTCCACAACTTTTTAAGGAGAAATTCTGTGAACTATGCTGGCTCAGTTGGGCCTGAGGCAGGAATTAATCTAAATGAACCAACCCTGACGGCGCTTGAAGCTGGCCATCCTGGCTTGCCCCCCCCGAGTGCCTGGCTTGCCCCCCCCGAGTGCCCTTGCGGGTAGGGGGGCCATCAATATGCCATACAATGTCTGAGACTTTTTTTAATAAAAATAACTTTGGAACTTCAAAAATATTGCTTACATTTCCTGCTTGTGTTTCTTTTAGCTGACCCTGACAGAAATGTGGGGAGTCGTGAAAATGGCGTGATTGTGTAACATTATAAAGCACTGTTGGGTGTTATTTAGTAAAGGCAAAGACACTTTGCACTACAAGTGCACTTGAGACTGCACAGAAATAGCACTTGTAGTGCAAAGTGGATTTGCCCTTAGGAAATAACCCCCATTGTCACAGAAAACACCAGTTTTACCACAAAAAAAGTTTAAGACCATTGAAAGAAGAAGCCACACATTGTTGATTATCAATCTTTTTAATCTAATCAAAGCACAAACACATGTGCATTTATAAAAGGTTTTTAAAACAAAATAACATGTTTGTTGTCTAAAATATTTAGAGGTGACATTAATTAAAGTAGAAATGTCCTTTTAAGGTAAAACAGGCATCTTTAAAACCAACAAGAAATACTGTATTTTTCCGTGTATAAGACGCCCCCATGTATAAAACGCCGCCCCCACTTTTCCAACCCAAAATTAAGAAATCAATATTTTAAACAGGTAAAACAGAACACAGTTTTATTTAGTAATTACCGCAGGTAAAGTTTACATACCAGTATATTATGCAGCATTTCACTTTGTTCAGCCTCTGTTGCATCAATGTTCTCTTCTTCATCACTAGTGCCAGACAGAATTTCTTCAGCTTCTTGTGCATCACTGCTGTCTTCTGAGTCACTGTCTATATATGTGAGATCATCCTCAGTTCTGTCCATTTCATTGCTGATTCCACATTTCTTGAAGGACTTCACAATCACCTCTTGTTTGACGCCATACCACGAGTTAAGGACCCAATTGCAGACCTCAGTAATGGTTGGTTTTTTTCACTCTTTCTGCCGGTGTCAAGTTATCACCTGCTTTTTGCATCCATCTACTCCATTCTTCTCTCATCAGGACTTTAAAAGGCTTGTTGATTGAGACATCTAGTGGCTGTAGCTGACCTGTAAGTCCACCAGGAATAACTACTAAGTGTGTTTGCAAATCTGATGCAACCCTTTTAGTCTTTTCTGTTAAACGTGTTCGGAATTGATCAAAGACAAGCAGAGCTGGCTTCTTTAAGAGCCCTCCAGGTCTTCTGGACCAAACCTTGGCAAACTAAATGGCCATAATGTCTTTATTCATCCATCCCTTCTCTTGAACTTGCACAATAATGCCTGGTGGTATGGTCTCTTTAGGATAGGTTTTTCTCTTGAAAATAAGCATAGGAGGCAGTTTAGTACCATCTGCACAGCATGAAAGCACAGCAGTATAGTGTGTCTTTTCATGGCCACTTGTTTTAATTGCCACTGTTTTGATTCCTTTCACATCAACAGTTCTGTTGGAAGGCACATCAAAATTGAGAGGAACCTCATCCATGTTTGCAATCTGACTTGGTTCAAAATCATATTTTTTCCTAAGTTGTATGACATAGGAGTGAAACTGTTGGATTTTATCCACATAAACTGGTGGCATTTTCTGAGCTAACTTTGTTTGTGTTCTCATGGCCAACCCTTCTCTCCTCATGAAATTAAAGCACCATTTTGCCTTTCCTGTAAAATCAACAATGTTCATTTTGCTTGCAAACATTCTTGCCTGACATTGAATAAGTTTGGTTGACACACATAAGCCACTCTGGCGCTGCTCCAAAATCCAAGTTTTAAGTCTCTGCTCCAAATTTGGCCATTTTGCTGGTTTTCCCCTTAAGGCCTTCTTCTTTTTTGGCATCTTAAGGAGTTGCTCTTCCTGTTTTCTTCACTGTCTGATCATACTCTCAGTGGGGGGAGGTCCAAACTGTCTCTCTGCAGCTCTATTCCCATGCTCTTTTGCATAGCTAACTACACTGAGTTTGAATTTTGCAGAATAACACAATCTCTTTTACTATTCTGTGACATCTTGTCAAAACTCTCCGCTCCCTGATGCATCTGCGCAGTCTCCACGTCGAACGGGATCGCATCTGCGCACTCTCCACCTCCGCCTCCAGCTGACGTCACTAACATTCGGCTCATGATTGGAGGAAGCCGTTTGTCAAGCTATGACCAGCTACTCACCCTCGCGGCTCTCTCCCAAGCTGACTGACCGTGTATAAGACGCTGCTCGATTTTCAGTCAAAAATTTTAGGAAAAAGTAGCGTCTTATACATGGAAAAATACGGTACACAAATCTGGAACTTACAAAGTTCAACTTTTGTAGAAATTGAAGGCAATATCAGACATGAGTATTTATAAACTGTGTTTGATATTGTGTTCAGCAGATGGGGCGAAGTCACCCCTGGAAAAGCCAAATTTTGAAGATGCACACAAATTGCCGAATGTCAACATGTGCTAGCTGCCATCACAGGGGATCAAGGGACGTGCTTTGTGGGTGCAATCCCTTCCTCTCAGCTACTTTATTATTGAGGAAGGGGTTGCACCCACAAAACGCATACATTGATCTCCCGTGATGGCAGATAACACATGTTGACACACTGTGTGCATCTTCAAAATTTGGCTTTTTGAATATGTCAAAAAATGTGCAACAAATTTTGGGAATTAAAAGCAGAAAAAATTAGGGATTTCGAGGGGTTTTAAACTCTCCCTAAAACATCACTGATGTTCTTCATTTTGTTTTGAACATCATTGATGTTTTGCTTGATGTTTTCCAAGTCCCTATTACACCCCATGATCTCCCCGATCAGGATCTGGGCACTTTCACTGGTGAAATGACCTTCATCCACAACATCACGATCACCTAAAAATATAGAAACAAAAACACACCATGTATTATAAATATGCCAGCATCCTTCTCTTACCTGAAGCTGTGGTCGCAGACACTCACCTGTTGTGGTGACTATTTCCACAACGTCTCCCTCCTCCTCCTGTTGGCTTTGGGGGATTTCCCCTTCTTCCTGAGGTGGGGGGTCTGTGGTCTCCTCGGATGAGTGGTGTCCTCCGAGTCTTTTCTCCCCTATGTGGAAAAAATAGGTATACTTAGCACACAGATATTTGATGGCAGAAATAGGAATATGAAACATTGCTTGGAAGTGGGGTACAATTGTCTCTTTTGGCAGAGTTCCAAGATGAATAAATATTGTTTTCCTTTGTCACGCTTGAATATGTACCTGTTTTGTAGAAGCTTCACAGATGGAGACACCCCTATAGTATACACTGGAGCACCTGTGTGGGCCCCCTAATAAAAGGGTGTTCTTGTGTCCGACACTAGTGCTCCAGCGTCCAGATGTGTAAACAGCTGCTGAGTGTCCTCTCCTTACACAGAATCTAGTTTGCATTTCATTCTAGTTACAAACCCATCTAGACAACAAATTTTTTTTAAAGAGAAGTAGGCTAGCAAAAATGTATTGACATGCATCTGACCAAAACATGGTGTTTTCTAGGCCGAACGAACAATGTTTCCTACGAACGAATAATGTGTCCATGAACATGAAAGTTGCCATTTTAAACTGTACAACAGTAAAGAAAAGCACATGGAGCAGCACAAACGTAATAAAAATCACGAAGAGGAACACAGGGCAACTACTTACTTTTTTGCAGCACTCTCCTGATCCTTCTGTACTGCTCATGCTCCCTTAATTTGAGGTCCGACCACTGCTGTCTCAGTTGATCCTTGGATCGTCGAACCCCAAAATTCCAGTGCAGACTCTTGACTACTTTCACCATTATCTTGGCCTTTCTGACATTGGGGTTGGGGTAAGGTCCATACTTCCTGTCATAGTTGGCCCTCTTCAGTATGTCCACCATCTCCACCATCTCCACAAAGGACATATTCGATGCCTTAAATCGTTTCCTCCGTGATCCAGACGTTTCTGGCTCCGGGCTTTCCTCCTCCTCGTTACTGTAATTAGCACGCACCTGTTGTGTCTCCGCCATGTGCTCTTCCCCACTGCGCCGAACGAGAAGGGGCAGGGAATAGACTAGAAAGAACGTCAGGGGCGGGCAGAGTTTCACGCATGCGCAGTGTATATAAAGCGTAACATGCGCGCGTAGTACGTACGAGCTGTAAGCTGAGGAAGGAGTATCAGAAGCGCTGATCGTGATAACGAAGGTAACATTTAAACTTGGGCCTATACTGCTTAGAGATTGAGGCCTATATTTGGACAAGATTAAGAGACTTTAGCCTGACATTAGGGTTTGTCTTGTGTTGTGTCTTGCAGATAAAATGGATGGCTTCAATGACCACAACTTCCTCCCCCTGTTCATAGACAAATACAGGGAGCTGCCCTGTGTGTGGCAGGTCAAACACCCGCAGTATAATAATAAACAAAAGAGGCAGGCAGCGCTGGAGAAACTACTGGAGTTGGTGAAGCCGGTGGTCCCCACGGCAACCATCCCCTATTTAAAAGCCAAAATTGGTGGCCTGAGGAGCACTTATCTTAGGGAGCGCAAGAAGGTCCAGGATTCCCAGAGATCAGGAGCTGCAGTAGATGACATTTATGTCCCCAGGCTGTGGTACTATGAGAGACTGCGATTTCTGTCAGACCAGACTGAAGTCAGGGAATCCCTCTCCACTCTTCCTTCCACTCTTCCTTCCACCCTATCTTCCAACCCAGCTGAGGCTTCCGATGTCCAACCTGGGACTTCCAGCCAGGAAGAAGTAGAGGAGCCCAGCTGGAGTCAGGTATAGCATTATTCTACAGAATTTTGGTCAAGAAATAAATGATGTTTACTAGATGTTATTATTGATCACTAATTGCTGATTTAATAAAGGCATTTACATATCAATAGACAATAGTGGGCAAAAATAATTGGGACAAGAATGAAAAATGCTGGGCTCAGAATGATAGTCTGTTATATTTGTTAACATTCAATTTGCAAATTGTGTGTGATTGATGAAGAAAAAACTAAAACTATGTCCCTTTTTCATACACAGGAAGACCTCAGCCAGGAGGAGGCTGCGGAATGTGGCACACAGGAGGAGGCTGTAGAATGTGGCAGCCAGGAGGAGGCGGGGATTAGTGACAGCCAGGAGAAGGCCAGGCCCAGTAGGAAAAGAAGGAAAAGAGGGCGCACCGACCTAGTGCATTACCACTGATAGCGTTTATTAAAAAAAGGTAAAACAGCAAATGGATACTCACAAACGAGCATGAATGACAAGCATGAACAATAGCTGCAGGTGCGCAGTAACAGACATCAGAAAGAAACCGGGACTGGACATCAGGTGGATAAGGCAATGGTTGACGCGTTTCGGGGGAGAACCCCTTTCTTCAGAGCCTAAGCGGGTGGTGACTGCTCGCAAGTAAGAGCTCCTCTATATATGTGTACGTGTATGACTACGCATCCCAATCACCACCAGCACCAGCCCACAAAGGCCACTCCCACCTACACAGGAAGCACAGCCCTCCAAGATGTAAAATGTAAAAACCCTCCCTGGTGTCTCTATGTCACCACAGTAACACCATGGCAATATTCCCCACACATCCATGAAAAAAATATATATATATATACTAATCAATCAATAAATAATAAATAATATTTCAATGAATGCGGTTAGTAAACCATATCATAGTGTACAAGATTGGACTTCTTATGCAGGCAAGCGAAGGTAGTCTAACAGGAGCAATGTTTTGGCCATATCCTGTATGCAAATGTAAATAAACGGAGGTGGCCAGGCAATAGTTCCATCTGTGCCACCCCCGCAGTTGCCGCATATTAGGGGATGTTGTGGGGACAGCACATACCAGGAGAAACGTCGGGGGACCTTTCAAATGCCATCAGTCACCGGTGGAAAGCACGCCGCCTTTATGACCAGGAAGTACGGGTACGTTTGCGCTCCACCAGCGAGTTCCGGCTGGCCTGGACGTCACCTCCGCCTGCGCATGCGCAATATACACGGCCCGGAAGTGCGGGTGGATGTGCGTTCCACACGCTACCTCCGACCACTAGGGCCTAAGCGCTCGCTGAGAGCGGTGATGTATGGATGCGCACGCATCCCCACTAGGCAAGCACATCCTGGATAATGAGTATAGGATGCTAATCACCCCCTGGACGAACTCAGTCTGAGTATGTTCAATAGACTGGAATACGGGAGGGAACCAAAGGGGAAGGGGGAACGAAAAGAGGGAGGGGAGGAGGGAGGGGAGGGCCAGAGAGGGGAGGCTGATGCTGGAAGCCAATGAGGATGCACAGAAAACACAAACACATTAAACAGAGAAAGTCAACCTCATAGGAATGGTCGTTAGAAAGTCCCCAGTATAATATAGGTGGTACAATTGAATACGAAATTACATGAATAAAATCATTGTAATCGATATAAATATAAAAATTATATATAAAAAATATATAAAATAAATATATTAAAATAAATATATCTATATATTACCTTGCATCGTATAGTGAATTTTAATACAGACCTCATCTAGAGAATCTACATATGTGTATATGTATACATACACACACACGCCTTCTCAAAAAATTATTATTATTATATGTACATGAGGGGACCTGATCTAACCTTACTTAATCCAAAATTGGAAATATAAAATAGAATTAAAAATAATAATAAAGGATAAAAAGTGAAAAAAGGAACACAGTGATACTTATTAATAATTAATATCATAGAAATTCATTATCGATAGGGAGGTGAACACAACACATGTGCACAAATAAGTACACTCATGTCGACCCATTCTCGTTTTCATATAGAGGAATGTATAAAAATTAGACGTATGTCTATATACCAATGAGGCTATAGCGGAAAGTAGGGCACCTAGAATAGGTGTTAGATTCCTAGCATGGGACTTTCTAACGCCATGTACCCGCTGATTTCTGGTAAGTCGCAAGGGATATAAACTGTACCCAATGTCAAAGACAAATATACTGTTGCAAATACACATAAAAACACATGAATGAATCATATAAAAACCCCTATACTAAATATGCTGAACTACTATCTATGTCCTAAAAGAGGGGGACCCCAGCAAAACTGGTGGGGACCTTCCCAATCTACCGATAGATTTTCTATACCTCCCATGGCCATAAATGGTGTGTGTAATAAGAATAACTCTATATAAAGGGGAGGGGGGGACCCAACATCACGAACGATAGGAGTGACATTGAATTAATCAATGTTCTTAGATATCGTGAGGGACCAAGATGAAACTCCCAAGGGGGAAGTGGCTAACTAGCAGGAATAGCACATATCATAGGACACTATGTAATTCAATTTCTTCATTCAGGCCTTTTGGGGCCAAAGTCCCTAAGGTGAAAATCCAATAAGCCTCTCTGGTACACAGTAATTGGTACTTTTTACCACTGTCAAGATCATTGGGCATAGCTTCTAGGCCGAACACCCTAAGGCCATCTATACTACTATCATGGGCCTCTAGAAAGTGCCTTGGTATAGAATATTTATCCTTCTTAGTCAGGATGTTGCTTCTATGTTCGTTCATTCTAGTTCTCATAGGTCTAGAGGTCCGGCCGATGTACAGAAGGCCGCATGGACAAAGGAGACCATAAACCACATAGGCGGTGCTGCAGTTAATGAATTGTTTTATCTTGTGGATCTTGCCATCTGCTCCTACTATGTCTTTTTTTCTGTGACACATGTAGGTACAATTTCTGCAGTTTGAACTCCCACATCTATAACTGCCTTTTTGATCAAAAATTGTTGTCCAAGGGCTATTAAGTCCTCTATTTTTGATCATTTTCACCCTACTTGGGGCATTTAGGCTCCTCAGATCTTTTGGTCTTCTGAAAACCAGATTGGGGTGTGAAGGAAGGCTTGTCTTCAGAAGTGGATCTGATTCTAAAATCCTCCAATTCTTTTTGAAGATTTTATGGATTATGGAGAACTTAATGGAACAATTGATGATCACCCTGAGACGATTATTCCGTCCGCCTCTATGGAGTCCCTAGACGAAGGAATACTTGAGATCTTGGAAGAACTCTATATAGAGGGATGAGTGCACTTATGAGACTCCTCCTTCGATCCTTGAGGGAGAGATCATCAACACCAACTTTAGACCAAGATCGAGCTTTTATCCGCATTGGAATAAGGGTAATTTTATACCCACCTTCTATGAGGTAGTAATGGAGGAGTTTAGGAAGATTTGCCATGAAGCCATTTTGGATGGCCCTCTAAATAGCCTGAGAAATAATTCCAATATTATAATCAGAAAAGCAGACAAGGGTGGAGGTTTGGTTATACAAGATAGAGACCAATATTTAGAAGAAGCATCTAGATTGATCAGCGACCTCGATACATACGAAAGGCTCACCTGGGACCCAACGGCCAACTACAACATGGAGCTCAAAGAGCTTCTCGATAGAGCACTAGCCAATCAAGTTATTACCAAGAGTGAGCACCTATTCCTGTATTCGAAACATCCAGTGGTCCCATACTTCTACCATATCCCCAAGATACACAAGGATATGGAGAAGCCTCCAGGTAGACCAATCATTGCGGGAATGGACAGCCTGACTAGTAACCTTGGTAGTTATATTGACCATTTTCTCCAGGGGCTGGTAACAAATTTGCCATCATTCATCAAGGATTCCAGCCATGCCCTGGAGATATTGAGTACCTATACATGGGAGAAAGGTTATAGATGGTTGTCTTTGGATGTAGCATCCTTGTATACATCCATCCAACATAAATTTGGCCTAAGAGCCATTGAGTATTACCTGCCGGAGGCACACCTCTTCAACCCTGCACAAGCACATTTCCTTTATGAGTGCATTGAGTTCACGTTGACTCATAACTACTTTATGTTCATGGATAGCTTTTATAGGCAGGTGAAGGGTACTGCTATGGGTGCCAGGTTCGCTCCCAGCTACGTGAACCTATTTATGGGTTATTGGGAGCTTAATTACATCTGGGCCAATAACCCTTTTGGAAGGAACTTGGTATTATACGCTCGATATATCGATGATGTTCTTATTATCTGGAGCGGCACTGATGAAGAGCTAGATGGGTTTCTAGCACATTGTGCAGAGAACCCTTTTGGTATTTCGTTCACACATGTGGTGAATGATCAGTCCCTGATCTTTTTAGATCTTGAATTGCGAGTAGACGAGCTTGGAGGTATCTATTCCAAAACCCATTTTAAGCCAAGTGCTGGCAATTCTTACCTCCATGCCCGCAGTCATCACCATCCCAGATGGATCCGCAATGTCCCATATGGCCAGTTTTGCAGACTTAGGCGGACGTGCACCCTGAAACAGAATTATGAGGAACAAAGCCTTGTTTTAAAGACCAAATTTAAGGAAAAGGGGTATAAGGATGAACACATTGAGGAAGCCTTCAAGAAATACCTTGAGTTGTATGATAATGTTGGTGGTGAGGGCGTAAGAAGGTCGAGACCTCATGAAGATGCATCACAACAACAACCACAACTACAAGTACGTTTCTGTACGAGGTTCAACAATAAGGCTCCCTTAATCCATAAAATCTTCGAAAAGAATTGGAGGATTTTAGAATCGGATTCAGTTCTGAAGACAAGCCTTCCTTCACACCCCAATCTGGTTTTCAGAAGACCAAAAGATCTGAGGAGCCTAATTGCCCCAAGTAGGGTGAAAAAAGATAAAAAATAGAGGACTTAATAGCCCTTGGACAACAATTTTTGACCAAAAAGGCAGTTATAGATGTGGGAGTTCAAACTGCAGAAATTGTACCTACATGTGTCACAGAAAAAAAGACATAGTAGGAGCAGATGGCAAGATCCACAAGATAAAACAATTCATTAACTGCGGCACCGCCTATGTTGTTTATGGTCTCCTTTGTCCATGCGGCCTTCTGTACTGTACATCGGCCGGACCTCTAGACCTATGAGAACTAGAATAAACGAACATAGAAGCAACATCCTGACTAAGAAGGATAAATATTCTATACCAAGGCACTTTCTAGAGGCCCATGATAGTAGTATAGATGGCCTTAGGGTGTTCGGCCTAGAAGCTATGCCCAATGATCTTGACAGTGGTAAAAAGTACCAGTTACTGTGTACCAGAGAGGCTTATTGGATTTTCATTTTAGGGACTTTGGCACCAAAAGGCCTGAATGAAGAAATTGAATTACATAGTGTCCTATGATATGTGCTATTCCTGCTAGTCCCCCACTTCCCCCTTAGGAGTTTCATCTTGGTCCCTCACGATATCTAAGAACATTGATTAATTCAATGTCACTCCTATCGTTCGTGATGTTGGGTCCCCCCCCCTCCCCTTTATATAGAGTTATTCTTATCACACACACCATTTATGGCCATGGGAGGCATAGAAAATCTATCGGTAGATTGGGAAGGTCCCCACCAGAATTGCTGGGGTCCCCCTCTTTTAGGACATAGATAGTAGTTCAGCATATTTAGTATAGGGGTTTTTATATGATTCATTCATGTGTTTTTATGTGTATTTGCAACAGTATATGTGTCTTTGACATTGGGTACAGTTTATATCCCTTGCGACTTACCAGAAATCAGCGGGTACATGGCGTTAGAAAGTCCCATGCTAGGAATCTAACACCTATTCTAGGTGCCCTACTTTCCGCTATAGCCTCATTGGTATATAGACATACTTCTAGTTTTTATACATTCCTCTATATGAAAACGAGAATGGGTCGACATGAGTGTACTTATTTGTGCACATGTGTTGTGTTCACCTCCCTATCGATAATGAATTTCTATGATATTAATTATTAATAAGTATCACTGTGTTCCTTTTTTCACTTTTTATCCTTTATTATTATTTTTAATTCTATTTTATATTTCCAATTTTGGATTAAGTAAGGTTAGATCAGGTCCCCTCATGTACATATAATAATAATAATTTTTTGAGAAGGCGTGTGTGTGTATGTATACATATACACATATGTAGATTCTCTAGATGAGGTCTGTATTAAGATTCACTATACGATGCAAGGTAATATATAGATATAGATATATTTATTTTAATATATTTATTTTATATATTTTTTATATATAATTTTTATATTTATATCGATTACAATGATTTTATTCATGTAATTTCGTATTCAATTGTACCACCTATATTATACTGGGGACTTTCTAACGACCATTCCTATGAGGTTGACTTTCTCTGTTTAATATGTTTGTGTTTTCTGTGCATCTTCATTGGCTTCCAGCATCAGCCTCCCCTCTCTGGCCCTCCCCTCCCTCCTCCCCTCCCTCTTTTCGTTCCCCCTTCCCCTTTGGTTCCCTCCCGTATTCCAGTCTATTTAACATACTCAGACTGAGTTCGTCCAGGGGGTGATTAGCATCCTATACTCATTATCTGGGATGTGCTTGCCTAGTGGGGATGCGTGCGCATCCATACATCACCGCTCTCAGCGAGCGCTTAGGCCCTAGTGGTCGGAGGTAGCGTGTGGAATGCACATCCACCTGCACTTCCGGGCCATGTCTATTGCGCATGCGCGGGTGGAGGTGATGTCCAGGCCAGCCGGAATTCGCTGGTGGAGCGCAAACGTACCCGCACTTCTTGGTCATCAAGGTGGCGTGCTTTCCACCGGCGACTGATGGCATTTGAAAGGTCCCCCGATGTTTCTCCTGGTATGTGCTGTCCCCACAACATCACCTAATATGCGGCAACTGCGGGGGTGGCACAGATGGTACTATTGCCTGGCCACCTCCATTTATTTACATTTGCATACAGGATATGGCCAAAACATTGCTCCTGTTAGACTACCTCCGCTTGCCTGCATTAGAAGTCCAATCTTGTACACTATGATATGGTTTACTAACCGCATTCATTGAAATATTATTTATTATTTATTGATTGATTAGTATATATATATATATTTTCCATGGATGTGTGGGGAATATTGCCATGGTGTTACTGTGGCGACATAGTGACACCAGGGAGGGTTTTTACATTTTACATCTTGGAGGGCTGTGCTTCCTGTGTAGGTGTGAGTGGCCTTTGTGGGCTGGTGCTGGTGGTGATTGGGATGCGTAGTCATACACGTACACATATATAGAGGAGCTCTATAGTCACCTCCCGCTTAGGCTCTGAAGAAAGGGGTTCTCCCCCGAAACGTGTCAGCCATTGCCTTATCCACCTGATGTCCGGTCCCGGTTTCTTTCTGATGTCTGTTACTGCGCACCTGCAGCTATTGTTCATGCTTGTCATTCATGCTCGTTTGTGAGTATCCATTTGCTGTTTTACCTTTTTTTAATAAACGCTATCAGTGGTAATGCACTAGGTCGGTGCGCCCTCTTTTCCTTCTTTTCTTTTCGTAGCCCATGAATACCCATTATTCTGAAGAGGGCTGCAAGACGGCAGACACCATTGAAGCATTCTGGCCTTACCACACATTGAGGGTCTAGATACCCGAGCGCAGGAGAGAGTTTTTTCAGGCCCAGTAGGAGCCCGACAGAATTGCAGGTTCCTCCCCTCCGCCTTCCAAACTAAAGACCCAGGAAGGAGAGTAACGTGCAGGATTCAGCACTCAGGCTGATTCTGGAGGCTTCTGCGTCCCTCAGAGCCTTTTCCACTCGTGAAGAGGCCTTTGCCTGCATGACTGCCACAAAACTGCAGGGCATGCAGGAGGGCCAACGCCTCATGTGTGAGGAAATAATTTTTCAAACATTAAATAGGGCTTGAGGGGCGAAATCACACCCAATACCCACCTGAGTGAGTTGCATCATCCTCCTCCTCCTCCTGCCACAACTCCACCACCACAGACACAGCGTGGAAGGAAGCGTGGAAGGAAGACAAGAGAGTGATGACCTGGGTTCAGTCTGGTCTGACAAAAGATGCAGGCTCTTGTATGACCACAGCCTGGGAACATACATGTCATCTGCTGCTGTTCATGATTCTCTTGGACTTCTGGACCAGATTGAACTCCCTTATATATGGACTCCTCAGGCCACCAATTTTGCCTGGAAATAATTGATGTGTGCCCTGGGGGCCAAAGGCTTCACCAATTTCTGCTGTTTCTCCAGCGTTGCCTCCCTCTTTCTTTGGTTAGGACCCATTAATACATTTTTGGTTTGATTTATTATACTCGCCTATGTGTGTTTTCCTTCAAAAAGGACAGTTTGTTTGTGAGGAGGCAGGTACATTTCTAAAATACAATGTGAAATTAACAAGAGACACCAACACCAAGCAACCTCCTTGAGATTAAATAATACAAGATAATAATGGTGTTGTGGTAACTTGACACACAAAACACACACAAAACTATTCTGGAGTAAACAAAACTAAAACGAATAAAACACAAGATCAAGATTTTACAAAATAACAAAAAAAAATAAAGCTAAAAACATCACAAAAATATTATTTTTTCGGTAGATGTGACAAATAAAAATATTATATTGGTGAAATCACGATAAATAATTAAGAAAGAAGTTTGTGAGAAGTCTGTGTGAATATGAGCAGAAAAACTACTTCATTCTTCTAGCATTATAAAGAAGAACAGAGTGCGCTGCATTAAACAATTTAAAACATTGCAGTGTGACAAAAGTGCTATATCCATTCTGAACACTAATCTTACCAGACCGAGCAGTTCCGTCTCACAATTTATTCTGAGCATGCGTGGCACTTTGTGCGTCAGAATTGTCCACACACGGTCGGAATTGATACGGATTTTGATCGGAAAATTTTATAGCCTGCTCTCAAACTTTGTGTGTCGGAAATTCGGATGGAAAATGTCCGATGGAGCCCACACACGGTCGGAATTTCCGACAACAAGCTCCGATCGCACATTTTCCATCGGAAAATCCGACCGTGTGTACGGGGCATTATAGGAAAGAAGTGATATTCATGCTCAAAAGGTATGTCTCACAGTCCCATCCTGCATGCTCCGCGGGTGGTCCAAGAAGGCTGAAAGGAGATGTAGACAGGCTGGAATGGCAGGTGTATACAAGGAAGTCCACGCTGACGACCGCGGAAGCGGGAGTGAAGTCGCCGGAAGAGGTGGGAGTCGGAATCGAGACTGTCAATGTAACAGGCTACTTGCTCGGAGCTCACAGCTCCTTCTACTGACCTACTGCTCCTTGGATAAAGCAGTAGGCGACACATACCTGTTACATTGACAGTCTCAATTCCGACTCCCGCCTCTTCCGGTGATGCCTTTTCCGTTTCTGGGTCCACACTGGTCAGTGTGGACTTCCTTGTATACACCTGGCATTCCAGCCTGTCTCCTACATCTCTCATGACATCATCGCTGATAGAAACGCAACGGGTGGAGTCAATGGTGACGTCACAACGCACGGATCGTACTGCAGGTGGCCGTGCTATTTTTCAAGAAACATCTCTGTAAATGCAGTCTTTTACACTAAAAGCTTTAGTTTTAAATGATAATGCACTATGAGTCCTCCCTTTTAATTTTCATCACCCTGTGAGCTGGGAGCCTGAGGCCGTCTGGATTTCCAGAGAGGTGGTTAAAGGAAACAGTGATGCACCTAGCACTTTGAAGGCTACCTTATCTCATAACAAGGCACTATCACAGTGGAATTAGGACATTTGATCAGCTCTATTCTTTTTCATTTTTATTTTTTATATACCATTTGGTGCGCCAGAACTTTTTTATTCCTTTTTACGATTACACTTATATTTGTGGCCCTTTTAAAAGGGCTTTCTTACCCCAGAGTTCAGCATGGTGCTCTCTTGTGTTGGTAAGCAGTGTTGAAGGGCCTCCTTACCCTGGAGTTCAACATTATGCCCTCTTACATTAGTAGTCAATGGAAAAGTGCCTCCTTCCATTGGTGGTCAATGGTGAGACAGAGGTAAATTTACCTGAATGGTATGCACGCAGTGCACTTACTTATTGATAGCAACTGAACTCTCCAACTGCCCCATTCTTGGTATGTTACTATAAATGGGTGTAAGCACACTAAAACAAAAGTGAGAAGACCATTCTTGAGAGCTAGCCTTATATAAGTGAAAATATAAATGTCTCAGATATTGTTGTAGTTATTCTACTATTTTCATTCCAGACATCGGAGGAAGTGAGGCCACAATGACGGGCTTTAGGGCTCCTCAGATCACAGAACTGAATTACACAGGTGGATTAGCTAAATGGGATGTTAAAGTTCCGGATTCAATTGACTGGAGAACCAAAGACTGTGTCACAAAAGTGAAGAACCAGGTATGTCACATTTACAGATATTTTCCACTTCAGACACATCAGAGTTGTACCCACTTCCTAATCCTTTGTGGGGTCAGTAAAATCTAGAACATTCAGGGCCCTGGTGCCAGAAACCACAAAGTGCCCCTCTGACTGCTGAGGCCCCTTCCATCGGTCCCAGGCCCTTTCCATCAGTCCTGGGCTCTTTCCATTGGTCCCGGAACCCTTCCCTTCAAGCCCACGACCCTTCCCCCCCGGCCCAGGGCCTTTCCCACTGATCCTGGGATCCTTTACTCCCACTAATACCATGCAACTTGCGACACATAACTGGATACTAACATTTATAGGTAAAGTTGATCCAGGGAATATCCGATTGGCTCTAGGGGGATCAAGAAGGAATTTTTTTCCCCTGCTGGAGCAAATTGGATCATGTTTTGCTGGGGTTTTTGGCCTTCCTCTGGATCAACTATGGATATAGGATTGAGTATGTGATTATATATACATTATCTCACACACAGCCATTAATATCTAAACCACTGGCAACAAAAGTGAGTACACCCCTAAGTGATAATGTCCAAATTGGGCCCAAAGTGTCAATATTTTGTTTGCCCACCATTATTTTACAACACTGCCTTAACCCTCTTGGGCATGAAGTTCATCAGAGCTTCACAGGTTGCCACTGGAGTCCTCTTCCACTCCTCTATTACGCCATCACAGAGCTGGTGGATGTTAGAGACCTTGCGCTCCTCCACCTTTCGTTTGAGGATGCCCCATAGATGCTCAATAGGGTTTAGGTCTAGAGACATGCTTGGCCAGTCCATCACCTTTACCCTCAGCTTCTTTAGCAAGACAGTGGTCATCTTGTTTGGGGTCATTATCATGTTGGAATACTGCCCTCTTGCCAGTCTCCGAAGGGAGGGGATCATGCTCTGCTTCAGTATGTCACAGTACATGTTGGCTTTCATGGTTCCCTCAATGAACTGTAGCTCCCCAGTGCCAGCAGCACTCATGCAGCCCCAGACCATGACACTCCCACCACCATGCTTGACTGTAGGCAAGACACACTTGTCTTTGTACTCCTCACCTGGTTGCCGCCACACACGCTTGACACCACATGAACCAAATAAGTTTATCTTGGTCTCGTCAGACCACAGGACATGGTTCCAGTAATCCATGTCCTTAGTAGGGATGAGCCGAACACCCCCCAGTTCGGTTCGCACCAGAACCTGCGAACGGACCGAAAGTTCGCACGAACGTTAGAACCCCATTGACGTCTATGGGACTTGAACGTTCGAAATCAAAAGTGCTCATTTTAAAGGCTAATTTGCATGGTATTGTCCTAAAAAGGGTTTGGGGACCCGGGTCCTACCCCAGGGGACATGTATCAATGCAAAAAAAAACTTTTAAAAACGGCCGTTTTTTCGGGAGCAGTGATTTTAATGATGCTTAAAGTAAAAAAAAAAAAAGTGAAATATTCCTTTAAATATCGTACCTGGGGGGTGTCTATAGTATGCCTGTAAAGTGGCGCATGTTTCCCGTGTTTAGAACAGTCCCTGCACCAAATGTCATTTTTAAAGGAAAAAATCTCATTTAAAACTGCTTGCGGGTTTAATGTAATGTCGGGTCCTGGCAATATGGATGAAAATCAGTGAGACAAACGGCATGGGTACCCCCCAGTCCATTACCAGGCCCTTTGGGTCTTGTATGGATATTAAGGGGAACCCCGCACCCAAATTAAAATAAGGAAAGGTGTGGGGCCACCAGGCCCTATATACTTTGAACAGCAGTATACAGGCGGTGCAAACAAGACAGGGACTGTAGGTTTGTTGTTAAGTAGAATCTGTTTGTCATTTTGAACGGGTACATTTTTAACGTGTTTAGCTCCAACCAAAATATCTTTTTTAAGCTTTTTGGAAAACATAGGGAAGGGTTATCACCCCTGTGACATTTGTTTTGCTGTCTTTCCTCCTCTTTAGAAGATTTCACCTCACTTTTTGTCCCAATGACAAATGTTTTTTGAGAATTTGGGTTTTTTTGTGGAACAAGGATTGGAAAGCATCAGTGGAAAGGAGAAATGTTTTTCCCATATTAACTCTTACAGGAGAGAATTTCCCTTCCTAGGGGTAGATTTCATCTCACTTCCTGTTGTCTCCTTCCGTTTGCAAGTAGGAGTCGTTTGTAAGTTAGATGTTTGAAAGTAGGGGCCTGCCCAATATACTCAGCAGAAATTTGGGCCTTAGGTGTTGTTGTGGCCACAACACTGTAAGCCCTCACAGGGCCCTGCTGTGAAATATTAGATCAAGAATTGTAATTACATGCCCCTGTTGAACAGGGGCAGAAAAACTGGGCCTTTGGTGGTGGTGGTGGTGGTGCTGGTGCCACAACACTGTAAGTCCTCACTCGCTCTTGGTGGGTGCAGAAATGGGCCCTGCTGTGAAATATTAGATCAAGAATTGTAATTACATGCCCCTGTTGAACAGGGGCAGAAAAATTGGGCCTTTGGTGGTGGTGGTGGTGGTGCTGGTGCCACAACACTGCAACCCCTCACAGACACTCTAGTTGGAACACAGGAACGAGCCCTGCTGCAAAGTATTGCATCAAAAATTGTAATTACACGCCCCTGTTAAACAGGGGCAGAAAAATTGGGCCTTAGGCACTGGTGCTGGTGCCACAACACTGCAACCCCCCACAGACACTCTAGTTGGAACGCAGGAACGAGCCCTGCTGCAAAGTATTGCATCAAAAATTTTAATTACACGCCCCTGTTAAACAGGGGCAGAAAAATTGGGCCTTAGGCACTGGTGCTGGTGGCACAACACTGCAACCCCTCACAGACACTCTAGTTGGAACGCAGGAACGAGCCCTGCTGCAAAGTATTGCATCAAAAATTGTAATTACACGCCCCTGTTAAACAGGGGCTGAAAAATTGTGCCTTAGGCACTGGTGGTGGCGCCCCCAGAACCAAAAATGTTCTTACAAGCTATCAGCGTGATGATTGAGGAGGAAGAGGATAATTACTCAGGGATAGTCACTCAGCATCAGCATAGGCAGTCTTTGAAGGGATCTGAGATTTCAAAAAAAATTATTCGGTTACATCAGCATCAGGTGCTTGGTAGCTGGTGGTGATCCAAGACTGATTCATTTTTATGAAGGTCAGTCGATCGACCGAGTCGGTGGACAGACACACCCTGTGATCGGTTACCACGCCTCCAGCAGCACTGAATGTGCGTTCCGAAAGAACGCTGGATGCAGGACAGGCCAGTAGCTCAATTGCATACTGTGCAAGCTCTGGCCAGTGATCCATCCTCAAGACCCAGTAACCCAGAGGATTTTCGATGGGAAAGGTGTCCAAGTCTGATCTTGCCCCTAGGTATTCCTGCACCATGTAAAACAGACGCTGGCGATGGTTGCTGGAACCGATCATACATTGAGGCTGCGGACCAAAAAATTGTCTGAACGCATCGGTCAGACAGCCACCTTCTCTACCGCTCTTTCTTTGACTGACCGAAGCCTCAGCAACACATTGTCCAGAAACAGGAGTTTGTAACCTCCCAGTCTCTGGGAACGCGTTGCACAGACCTTTCTGCAAGGCCTCCCGAAGATGTTTCATCCTCTGCTCCCTCTGCGATGGCAAGATAAGGTCCGCAACCTTACCCTTGTAACGTGGATCAAGGAGGGTTGCCAGCCAGTATTGGTCCTTCTCCTTGATACCACGAATACGAGGATCCTTACGCAGGCTTTGCAGGATCAGGGAGGCCATGCAGGGTAGGTTTGCTGAGGCATTCGGTCTGGAGTCCTCTGGGTCACTAAGGACGACATGGTCCGTAGCCACCTCCTCACAGCCACGTACAAATCCATGTGTTTCTTGGGACTGATCCCTTAAAGGCTGCTGCTGATGCTGAGTGCCAGGCTCCACCTCCATACTGACACGATATTCCTCCTCCTCCTCGTCCTCTTCCTGTGTGATCGGCGGGCACGCAGGAACACTGTCTGGATAAAGGGGGCCTTGAGAGCTAAGGAAATCCTCCTCTTCCTGCCTCTGTTCTGCCTCAAGTGCCCTGTCCATTATTCCACGCAGCGTGTGCTCCAACAGGTGGACAAGGGGGACAGTGTCACTGATGCATGCACTGTCACTGCTCACCATCCTCGTGGCCTCCTCAAATGGTGACAGGACAGTGCATGCATCCCTGATCATGGCCCACTGGCGTGGGGAAAAAAAAACAAGCTCCCCTGACCCTGTCCTGGTGCCATAGTCGCACAGGTACTCATTGATGGCCCTCTGCTGCGTGTGCAGCCGCTGCAGCATGGCCAATGTTGAGTTCCACCTGGTGGGCATGTCACAGATTAGGCGGTTCTTGGGCAGGTTAAACTCCTTTTGGAGGTCCGTCAGCCGAGCACTGGCATTATACGGCCGGCGGAAATGCACACAGACTTTCCTGGCCTGCCTCAGGACATCCTGTAAGCCCGGGTACCTGCCCAAAAACCGCTGCACCACCAAGTTAAGGGACGTGAGCCAAACAGGGCACATGGGTCATTTGTCCCTGTCAGAGGGCAGAGAGGAGGTTGGTGCCATTGTCGCAAACCACCATTCCTGCCTTAAGTTGGCGTGGCGTCAACCACCTCTGAACCTGCCCCTGCAGAGCTGACAGAACCTCTGCCCCAGTGTGGCTCCTGTCCCCCAAGCACACCAGCTCAAGCACCGCATGGCATCTTTTGGCCTGCGTACCTGCGTAGCCCCTTGAACAGCTACGGAGCACCGCTGGTTCTGAGGACAAAGCACAGGAAGAGGCCATGGAGGAAGAAGAAGGAGAGGGGGTGGAGGAGAGAGGTGTGTCACAATCATTAGCATTTTGGAGGCGTGGTGGCGGAACAACCTCCAACACTACTGCACCTTGTCCTGCATCCTTCCCAGCTGCCAGCAGAGTCACCCAATGCGCCGTGAAACTTAGGTAACGTCCCTGTCCATGCCTGCTGGACCATGAGTCAGCGGTAATATGCACCTTACCGCTGACCGCCCTGTCCAGCGAGGCATGGACATTGCCTTCCACATGCCGGTAGAGAGCCGGAATCGCCTTCCGTGAGAAAAAGTGGCGTTTGGGTACCTGCCACTGAGGAACCGCACATTCCACAAACTCACGGAAGGGGGCAGAGTCTACCAACTGAAAAGGCAGCAGTTGAAGTGCTAGCAATTTTGCCAAGCTAGCATTCAACCGCTGGGCATGTGGATGGCTGGGAGCAAACTTCTTTCGGCGGTGCAGCAGCTGGGGCAGGGAAATTTGCCTGGTACAATCTGACGTCGGTGTACCAAAAGCAGATTGCCCACAAGTACTTGGCTGTGACACACCTAATTCTACACCTTCATTCCTCTCAGTGCAGGTCTCAGAGAGGACTGAAGGTATAGTGGCGTTGGAAATCTCAGCTGATGAGGAGCAAGGAGAGGTCCTCTTTGTTCTTTGGTGTGGGTCTTTTAGATACGCTTGCCAACGAACTGCATGGCAGGTCAACATATGTCTGGTCAAGCATGTGGTACCCAAGCGGGAGATGTTTTGTCCACGCGAGATACGCTTGAGACATATGTTGCAAATAGCAGCGGTGCGATCTGATGCACTCATCTCAAAAAAGGCCCACACCAAAGAACTTTTTGAATAACGCGCAGAGACTGCAGCGCCCTGCACATGTGGAGCTTTGCGGTGTGATGCAGTCAATGTGCTGCCCTTAGGCTGGCCCCTGGAGGGCATCCTGCCTCGTTGGTGATGTGCCGCCTCCTCCTCCTCTCTCCTATCAGGCACCCACGTTGAGTCAGTGACCTCATTATCCCCTCCCTCCTCATCACTGGAGCAAACCTGACAGTATGCTGCAGCAGGGGGAGCATGACTGCCAGATTGCTGTCCTTCTTGGGCACCCCCTCTGTCCGTGCTCATGTTACTGCCTTCATCGAGCTCAGTATCATCATCAGAGCCTTCCAAACGCTGGGCATCCTCCTGGAGCATGTACCCAACACTGTGGTCAAACAGTTCGAGGGACTCCTCAGGAGGACATGGTGGGGCTAGGGAAGGAGTCACTGATGACATTGAGCCGAGGGAAGAGGCCGCTGCTTTGCCAGACAAAGTACCCTGGGCATGGGTGAGAGAGGATGAGGAGGATGAGGACGGCTTGGTCATCCACTCGACCAAGTCTTCCGCATGTTGCGGCTCAACACGGCCAGCTGCCGAAAAAAAGGCCAAGCGTGTCCCACGGCCACGTGCTGATGAGGATGCACCGTCTCCACGACCAGCACTAGACACAGAGCCTGCTTGCCCTCTCTTATTGGCTTGTGACTGTCTGCCTCTCCTTCTTGGCCTTCCAGACATACTAATGGCCTGTAGCTGCACTAAGCTGGGATATATATATATATATATATATATATATATATATATATATGTACTGATACTGCAGCTAGCAAAATCAACTGCCTGCCTGTAGTATGAGAACACCACCAACCTTCTACAGGTAGCTTTAGCTGAACACTGTGAGGTGGACGCACCCCACTAACTTGTAGGTTTAGCTGAACGCTGTGAACAGGACTCACCCCACTAACTTGTAGGTTTAGCTGAACACTGTGAACAGGACGCACCCCACTAACTTGTAGGTTTAGCTGAACACTGTGAGCAGGACGCACCCCACTAACTTGTAGGTTTAGCTGAACACTGTGAGCAGGACGCACTGCACTAACTGTAAATAGTCTAGCTGCCTGACTGTGGTACTAATAGGATCAAAAGAACACCAGTAATTTTCTTCAGGTAGCTGTATATACTATAACAAGACAAGCCTGCCTGTCAGTAAGAAGATAACAGGAACGGATCTAGCTGAACACTGTGAGCAGGACGCACTGCACTAAACTTGTAGGTTTAGCTGAACACTGTGAGCAGGACGCACCCCACTAACTTGTAGGTTTAGCTGAACACTCTGAGCAGGACGCACCCCACTAACTTGTAGGTTTAGCTGAACACTGTGAGGTGGACGCACCACACTAACTTGTAGGTTTAGCTGAACACTGTGAGCAGGACGCACCCCACTAACTTGTAGGTTTAGCTGAACACTGTGAGCAGGACGCACTGCACTAACTGTAAATAGTCTAGCTGCCTGACTGTGGTACTAATAGGATCAAAAGAACACCAGTAATTTTCTTCAGGTAGCTGTATATACTGTAACAAGACAAGCCTGCCTGTCAGTAAGAAGATAACAGGAACGGATCTAGCTGAACACTGTGAGCAGGACGCACTGCACTAACTTGTAGGTTTAGCTGAACACTGTGAGGTGGACGCACCCCACTAACTTGTAGGTTTAGCTGAACACTGTGAGCAGGACGCACTGCACTAACTGTAAATAGTCTAACTGCCTGACTGTGGTACTAATAGGATCAAAAAAACACCAGTAATTTTCTTCAGGTAGCTGTATATACTGTAACAAGACAAGCCTGCCTGTCAGTAAGAAGATAACAGCAATGGATCTAGCTGAACACTGTGAGCAGGACGCACCCCACTAACTTGTAGGTTTAGCTGAACACTGTGAGCAGGACGCACCCCACTAACTTGTAGGTTTAGCTGAACACTGTGAGGTAGACGCACCACACTAACTTGTAGGTTTAGCTGAACACTGTGAGGTGGACGCACCCCACTAACTTGTAGGTTTAGCTGAACACTGTGATCAGGACGCACCCCACTAACTTGTAGGTTTAGCTGAACACTGTGAGCAGGACGCACCCCACTAACTTGTAGGTTTAGTTGAACACTGTGAGCAGGACACACCGCACTAACTTGTAGGTTTAGCTGAACACTGTGAGCAGGACGCACCCCACTAACTTGTAGTTTTAGCTGAACACTGTGAGCAGGATGCACTGCACTAACTGTAAATAGTCTAGCTGCCTGACTGTGGTACTAATAGGATCAAAAGAACACCAGCAATTTTCTTCAGGTAGCTGTAAATACTGTAACAAGACAAGCCTGCCTGTCAGTAAGAAGATAACAGGAATGGATCTAGCTGAACACTGTGAGCAGGACGCACTGCACTAACTTGTAGGTTTAGCTGAACACTGTAAGGTGGATGCACCCCACTAACTTGTAGGTTTAGCTGAACACTGTGAGCAGGACGCACTGCACTAACTGTAAATAGTCTAGCTGCCTGACTGTGGTACTAATAGGATCAAAAAAACACCAGTAATTTTCTTCAGGTAGCTGTATATACTGTAACAAGACAAGCCTGCCTGTCAGTAAGAAGATAACAGGAACGGATCTAGCTGAACACTGTGAGCAGGACGCACTGCACTAACTTGTAGGTTTAGCTGAACACTGTGAGGTGGATGCACCCCACTAACTTGTAGGTTTAGCTGAACACTGTGAGCAGGACGCACTGCACTAACTGTAAATAGTCTAGCTGCCTGACTGTGGTACTAATAGGATCAAAAAAGCACCAGTAATTTTCTTCAGGTAGCTGTATATACTGTAACAAGAGAAGCCTGCCTGTCAGTAAGAAGATAACAGGAACGGATCTAGCTGAACACTGTGAGCAGGACGCACCCCACTAACTTGTAGGTTTAGCTGAACACTGTGAAAAGGACGCACCCCACTAACTTGTAGGTTTAGCTGAACACTGTGAGCAGGACGCACCACACTAACTTGTAGGTTTAGCTGAACACTGTGAGCAGGACGCACCCCACTAACTTGTAGGTTTAGCTGAACACTGTGATCAGGACGCACCCCACTAACTTGTAGGTTTAGCTGAACACTGTGAGCAGGACGCACCCCACTAACTTGTAGGTTTAGCTGAACACTGTGAGCAGGACGCACCCCACTAACTTGTAGGTTTAGCTGAACACTGTGAGCAGGACGCACCCCACTAACTTGTAGGTTTAGCTGAACACTGGAAGCAGGACGCACCCCAATAACTTGTAGTTTTAGCTGAACACTGTGAGCAGGACGCACTGCACTAACTGTAAATAGTCTAGCTGCCTGACTGTGGTACTAATAGGATCAAAAGAACACCAGTAATTTTCTTCAGGTAGCTGTAAATACTGTAACAAGACAAGCCTGCCTGTCAGTAGGAAGATAACAAGAACAGATCTAGCTAAACTGAATACAGTGTATATATATATATGCAACACCTGGGATGCATATATATACACAATACACTGTAAGTGCAGCTAACTGACTGACTGTTCTGCCTAATCTATCTAACTCAAATCAAATGTCACTGTCTGTCTCTCTCTCTCTCTCAATGAACGCCGGAACACACACTACACAGGGCCGCCATGCAGGCGGCCTTATATAGTGTGGAGCGTGTACTAAATCCCCTGAGCCATAATTGGCCAAAGCCTCCTTGGCTTTGGCCAATTACGGCTCTCTGTTCAGTCGGCGCTGTGATTGGCCAAGCATGCGGGTCATAGTCCATGCTTGGCCAATCATCAGCCAGCAATGCACTGCGATGCCGCAGTGAATTATGGGCCGTGACGCGCCACATGAATTTGGCGCGAACGGCCCATATCGTTCGCAATTCGGCGAACGGGCGAACAGACGATGTTCGAGTCGAACATGGGTTTGACTCGAACACGAAGCTCATCCCTAGTCCTTAGTCTGCTTGTCTTCAGCAAACTGTTTGAGGGCTTTCTTGTGCATCATCTTTAGAAAAGGGTTCCTTCTGGGGCGACGGCCATGCAGACCAATTTGATGCAGTGTGTGGCGTACGGTCTGAGCACTGACAGGCTGACCCCCTACCCCTTCAACCTCTGCAGCAATGCTGGCAGCACTCATATGTCTATTTCCCAAAGACACCCTCTGGATATAATGCTGAGCACGTGCACTCAACTTCTTTGGTCGACCATGGCGAGGACTGTTCTGAGTGGAACCTGTCCTGTTAAACCACTGTGTGGTCTTGGCCACCGTGCTGCAGCTCAGTTTCAGGGTCTTGGCAATCTTCTTATAGCCTAGGCCATCTTTATGTACTGTAGAGCAACAATTTTTTTTTTCAGATCCTCAGAGAGTTCTTTGCCATGAGGTGCCATGTTGAACTCCCAGTGACCAGTATGAAAGCGTGAGAGTGATAACACCAAATTTAACACACTTGGTCCCCATTCACACCTGAGACCTTATAACACTAACGAGTCATATGACACCAGGGAGGGGAAATGGCTAATTGGGCCCAATTTGGACGTTTTTACTTAGGGGTGTACTCACTTTTGTTGCCAGTGGTTTAGACATTAATGGCTGTGTGTTGAGTTATTTTGAAGGGACAGCAAATTTACACTGTTATACAAGCTGTACACTCGCTACTTTACATTGTAGCAAAGTGACATTTTTTCAGTGTTGTCACATGAAAAGATATAATAAAATATTTATAAAAATGTGAAGAGTGTACTCACTTTTGTGAGATACTGTATATCAAACGCATCGCTGTCTTAACAATGCAATTCCCTACACAGGGGTAGTGTGTTACTTCAATTAAACTCTCAAATCCTAACTTCCTTGACTGAACCAAAAAACAATAGTAATTATCAGTTCATAAATAAAGTTCATAAATAAAGTGCTAGTTCATGCAGTCTTCACAGTGCAAAATAAAATCTTCTAAAGTGCAATCCGTGCTCCCACATAATGTGCAGATAAGGGCAAACATGTTGCCACAAATTCATGTGCGTGTAAAGGCAGGTGTCCTAGTACTTTTGGTAATATAATGTATATACACTGTATATATACAGTGTATATATACAGTGTATATATATATATATATATATATATATATATATATATATATACACACTATATTGTCAAAAGTATTGGGAGGCCTGCTTTAACACGCACATAAACTTTAATGGCATCCCAGTCTTAGTCTGCAAGGTTCAATATTGAGTTGGCCCTCTGTTAGTAGCTATAACAGCTCCAACTTTTCCCGGGAAGGCTGTCCATAAGGTTTAGGAGTGTGTCTATGGGAATGTTTCACCATTCTTCCAGAAGTGCATTTGTGAGGTCAGGCACTGATATGGGATGAGAAGGCCTGGCTCGCAGTCTCTGCTCTAATTCATCCCAAAGGTGTTCTTTTGGATTGAGGTCAGGACTGTGCAGGCCAGTCAAGTTCCTCCACCCCAAACTCGCTCATTATTATTATTATACAGGATTTATATAGTGCCAACAGTTTACGCAGCGCTTTACAATATAAAAGGGAGACAATACAGTTATAATACAATAAAATACAAGAGGATTAAGAGGGCCCTGCTCAGAAGAGCTTGCAATCTAATAGGATGGGGCAGGTGGTACAAAGGGTTATAACTGTGGGGAATGAGCTGATGGAAGTGGTAAAAGATTAGTTGGAGACGTGATAGGCTTTCCTGAAGAGATGAGTTTTCAGGGATCGCCTGAAGGTAGCAAGAGTAGGGGATAGCCGGACAGGTTGAGGTAGTGAGTTCCAGAGGATGGGAGAGGCTCTGGAGAAATCCTGGAGACGAGCATGGGAGGGGGAGACGAGAGAGCTTGAGAGTAGGAGGTCTTGAGAAGAGCGGAGAGGACTGTCTAGGTGCTATTTGGAGACAAGATTGATGATGTAGCTCGGGGGAGAGTTGTGAATGGATTTGTATGCTGTGGTTAGTATTTTGAATTGAATTCGCTGGGTGATTGGGACCCAGTATAGGGATTGGAGGAGAGGGTTGGCAGACACTGAGCGGTTGGTAAGGTGGATAAGTCTGGCAGCAGCATTCATGATAGACTGAAGAGGGGATAGTCTATGGAGAGGCAGGCCAATGAGAAAGGAGTTACAATAGTCAAGGCGAGAGAAAACGAGGGAGTGAATGAGGAGCTTTGTGGATTCATTTGTTAAAAAGGGGCAAATTTTAGACATGTTATGGAGGTGAATTCTACAAACTCATCCAGGTCTTTATGGGCCTTGCTTTGTGCACTGGTACAAATAATTCGGTGGAGGGGGGATTATGGTGTGGGGTTGTTTTTCAGGGGTTGGGCTTGGCCCCTTAGTTCCAGTGAAGGGAACTCTTAAGGCATCAGCATACCAAGACATTTTGGACAATTTCATGCTCCCGACTTTGTGGGAACAGTTTGGGGACGGCCCCTTTCTGTTCCTACATGTCAGGAACCTCTTTCTGCTGCTAATCATTGTCCCTGTTAACCACTTCAGCCCTGGAAGGATTTGCCACCTTAAAGTGGATGTAAACCCGAAATTTTATTTTATTTTATTTTTATTTTTTATCATACTGTAGAGTAGAAGATTTCCTATCATTTGAGCCCAGTCTTGCCACACAGAGATAATCCATCTCTGAGCAATCCTCTTTTATTGTTCAGTGAGATAAATCTTGACAAACTGAGAAAAACTTTGTGAAATCCTCCCCCTTGCTGTGAGTGACAGGTGATTTACATATCTCGTGCACCAGCCTAAAACAAATGCAGTATTTTTTAATTCCCTCCCACTCCTTTCTTCAGCAGCTCTGCAAGGATTGGTTGTTCCACACCTCAGCATGATTTGGCATGCTGAAGTCATGTGGTTACTTTCCTGTCTTTTCACTGGATGTTAGAGATCATAGCAAAAGTTCAGTGTTAGAAATACAAAGGAGAAAATGCATATTGACAAGGGGAGTGTAGAGGTGGGCGGGGATTCTACTGACATCACGACTCCACCCACCGAGCTCCAAACAACAGACCCACCCACAGAATCTGCAGTTTTTCAGCTCTCATAACAGACAGAGGGGAGACATTTGACAGGTAAAGATACATGCAGGAGATGTGTATATCCTTATAGATAACCCCTATGGCAGTAGTTTAGAAAGGATGACATTGGCTTTACATCCACTTTAATGACCAGGTCATTTTTTGCGATATGGCACTGCATCACTTTAACTGACAATTGCGCGATCGTGCGATGCTGTACCCAAACAATATTGACATACTTTTTTCCCATACATAGAGCTTTCGTTTGGTGGTATTTGATCACCTCTGCGTTTTTTATTTTTTGCATTATAAACAAACAAAGAGCGACAATTTTGAAAAAAAACAATTTTTTTTAATTCTTGCTATATAATACATATCCAAAAAAAAAAAGATATAAAAAAAACAAATGTATTCATCAGTTTAGGCCAATATATATTCTTCTACATAATTATGTTAAAAGAAATCGCAATAGGCGTGATTGGTTGATTGGTTGGTTTGCGCAAAAGTTATTGCAAAACTATGGGATAGATTTACATAGTAGGTGAGGTTGAAAAAAGACACAAGTCCATCAAGTCCAACCTATGTGTGTGATTATATGTCACTATTACATTGTATATCCCTGTATGTTGTGGTTGTTCAGGTGCTTATCTAATCGTTTTTTGAAACTAACTATGCTACCTGCTGAAACCACCGCCTGTGGAAGGGAATTCCACATCCTTGCCACTCTTACAGTAAAGAACCCTCTACGTAGTTTAAGGTTAAACCTCTTTTCTTCTAATTTTAATGAGTGGCCACGAGGCTTGTTAAACTCTCTTCCACTAAAAAGTTTTATCCCTATTGTGGGGTCACCAGTACGGTATTTGTAAATTGAAATCATATCCCCTCTCAAGCGTTTATTCTCCAGAGAGAATAGGTTCAGTGCTCGCAACCTTTCCTAAAAACTAATATCCTCCAGACCCTTTATTAGCTTTGTTTCCCTTCTTTGTACTCGCTCCATTTCCAGTACATCCTTCCTGAGGACTGGTGCCCAGAACTGGACAGCATACTCCAGGTGAGGCCGGACCAGAGTGTTGTAGAGTGGGAGAATTATCGCTTTATCCCTGAAGTTTATACCTTTTTTAATGCATGCCAATATTCTGCTTGCTTTGTTAGCAGCAGCTTGCATGCCATTGCTGAGCCTATCATCTACTAGGACCCCCAGGTTCTTTTCCATCCTAGATTCCCCCAGAGGTTCTCCCCCTAGTGTATAGATTGCATTCATATTTTTGCCAGCCAAAAGCATTATTTTACGGACTTTTTTTTGTTTTTACTAGTAATGGTGGCTATCTGCTTATTTAGCGTGACTGCGACATTGTAGTGGACAAATCTGACCCCAAATTACACTTTTTGAGGACCAGTGACATTATTACATTGATCAGTGCTATAAAAATGCAGGGAAGGGGTTAACACGAGGGGACGCTCAAGGGGTTAAATGTTTTCCCTAGGTGTGTTCTAACTGTATGGGGGGTGGGCTCACTGGGACATGACAGAGATCACTGTTCCCGATCACTGGGAACAGTAGGTCTCTGTCATGTCTCCTGTCAGAAAGAGGAATCGTCTTGTTTACATAGGCAGTTCCCCATTCTGCCTCTCTACTAGGTGATCAGGGGTCGCCGGCGGACACCGAGTCCGCCCAACCATGGGGACGCTCCCGCAGCATGCTGCGGGAGCAAGAGCACGCAGTTGGCGGCATGCCCCCGCCCACAACAGTGCCTGCGCGAGCTGCCGTACAGGAATGGCGATTCACGCAGGAGAACCAACCTGACGCAGTATACCTGCGTGAGCTGGTTGGCTAGTGGTTAAATAAGTGATCTCTCCCTACACTACCCACATGCAAAATGCGTGCCAAGCCTGAGAGCCTGGGTCTTAAATAGGCTCTTCCTGACCCAAAATGGCTGCTAATCCAATCAGATAGCTCCACCAGTGACCCTGGAAACCATAGAGGAACCATGTTCCTCTTGACATTCTTTCCCTTGCAATGCTGCTGCGGTGAAGCGCCACCTGCAGTTTAGACAGTAGACTGGACCTGCCTACACTCCCCCTTTGACAGATGCTGTCCTCGGCATCGCAATACAGTAACGAGCAACAAGAAATATGCAATGAACATAGTTAAAGCATAACAGGCACAGGTTCAAACAACATAATCAGAGTATCTTGCAGGAAACCAATGGTGAACTGCAGTCAATTGCAGTATCTAAAATATACTTCTTCACCACCAGAGGGTGCCACCAGACTGATAGTAAACTGAAGTAGCTGCATTATTCTTCCTCACCACCAAAGAGCGCCATCAGATAGATGGTAAGCTGCATTAACAGCAATATACTTCACCTCCAGAGGGCACCATCAGACAGATGGTGAACTGCAGTAGCTGCAATATATTTTTCCCCCAATATAATGTTGAGAACAGCGGCACTTATCTGAGTGCAGTATATTAAAATTATTAATGATGAATTTATTAAGCTAAAAAATTAAAATAAGAATTAACTTAGAGGGTAATGGTTAAAATGGCTAGTCAAAAGGGGAGGCTCGATGTGTAGTCCTGATCCAGATAGCCAGCAGTGTGGGGTGCTGCTGCTGTCTCGCTAGTTGCAGGGGTTTCCAAGGCTCTGGGTCAAGCTGACAGTCGTCTCCCTGTCGGCTTTGGCATCACTGGATGTGGGGCACAGGGCCAGCAGGCGCACGTTCGTAGAATGCGTGCTCCTTCTTCAGGCTGTGATATTTTTCCCCCACTAGAGGGCACCATCCGATGGCTGGTGAAATGGAATAAACTGAAATTGCTGTAATATACTTTCTCACCAAAAGAGGTAATTGTCAGATAATAAATTGTAATAAAATGCAGTAGTTGCAATATGCTTTTCCACCACCAGAGGGCACCATTAGACAGATTGTCAACTGCAGTTTCGGGATATATACCTTTTCACCACAAGAGGTCACTATCAGACAGATTCTGTACATTAATAAACTGCAGTAGCTGCAATTTACTTTTCCACCACCGGAGGGTACCATAAGATGACTGGTGAACTGTAATCAATAGAAGTAGCTGCAATATGTTTTTTTACCACAAGAGGTCACATCAGACAGATGGTGAACTGTAAAAAACTGCAGTAGCTACTTTTCCACCATTAGAGAGCGCCATAAGATGAATGGTGAACTATAATAAATGGCAGTTACTGCAATGTATTTCTTCACCACCAGAGGGCGCCATCAGACCATTTGTGAACTGCAGTTGCTGCAATATACTTTTTCATCACCAGAGGTCACCGTCAGACAGATGACGAATTGTAATAAACGGTAGTAGCTGAAATATACTTTTCTACCAGCAGAGGGAGCCATCAGACAGCTGGTAAACTGCGGTTTCTGCCCTTGGAAGGATGGTAGAAGGACAATTGACGTCTGTTCTGTCTCTGAGAGGTTTGGCTGGTGTCACAATAAATACGACATGAATACAGAATAAAAGGATCTCCTCTGTTGCTGTTCTCTACCTCCTCCATCGCCTGTAGCAACCAGCCTATTGCCCTCCATTCCAAGAAAAGCTGCGTCTGACCCCCCCCCCCCCCCGGTCCAAATGTAGGAAAAATTCCCTGGGGGACATTACAGGAGCCGAGGAATCAGTTTTACTTCTTCCTCCCACAGGACTCCCTCTTCATGCTGGTCAGGGTTCTGGTCTCACCAGTAGAAATGGGATTTGTAGCCGATGTTATTCATGGGAAATCAATTTCCAGGTTGGGATTTTTTCTCAGAAAAGGGCCCCCTTAGGGTCAATCACAATGACTTCATGACAGTGACATCTCCATTGCCATGGCACCTAATGTAATGTGCAGTAATATGACTGTTGCCATGACATCTGAGAGACCTGGCTTGTTGCCATGGGAATAAAAGGACTTACCCATTGCTATAGTGACAAACTGTGACGATGACATGGTGATAGAAGGATTGATCCCTTTGTCATCCGGAATCTTATCATGGTAAAGATTGATCTGGCTCCCTATCCTGGTGATAGAGGGCCCATTGCTATGGCGATGGCGGTATCATTTTCTGCATTACTACCATGGCGACAGAGGCCTATATCTTATTGCCATGGCAACAGAAGGATTGGTTGCATTGTCATTGCAACAGAGGGATCTTACCGCATTGTCATGGTGAGAATGGAATTTGGCTAATTTTTATGGTGAAATCCCTGCCCCCTTCCCACCATGATTTGCATTTTTCCACACAGATAGAAGGATCAACAATGTTGCCAACAGAGGAGTCAGAGGCCATGACACAACTACATAGGGATTTGGCCCGTTGTTATGGCAACTGAATGATCAAATCCAATGCCAGGACAATAGAGGGATCTGTCCATTTGCATAGTGGTAAAGGGATTTGCCCATTGTCATGAGTCATAAGGCTTATTTCCATAAAACCAGAAGTATCCAACCCATTGCTATGACAGAGGGATTGGCCCTGATGTCATGGCTCTGGAGGAATCTGGTTAATGCCATCTCAGTGGAGAGATCAGACCTGTTGCCATAGCAATGAAGGAATCTCACCCATTACCATGGTGATGGAGGGATAGTGCCCTATGCCAGTGTAATAACAGAGCAACTTGATCTTTTGTAATGATATAGGGATTATCGTGCAGAGTATTGCAATAAGTGCTGGAAGCTTCTTGGATGCAGTAATATGGCTTTATTTTCATGGAGAAATATATGACATGTCTTACAGCATGGAGAAACGTGAACAGGAAGCAGGAATATACAAGTACATGCATTGAGATAGACAATACATCCTGTTATATCATAGAAAACATGAATGATAATACTATAGTATTACAACACCACCTGCTGCATAGATAGGTATCATGCATACAGTATTGTCAGTTTATTAACAACTTTACATTACATGCTGTTGTTGTTTTCCAACACCCCTTCTCAACAGCATGAGCTTTTTCAAATTATATTCAGCTTCTTCTGGAACAAAAACTATGACGTTCCTTCAATAAAGGCTTGGTGAGTGCATCAGCAGTCATCTCCTCTGACAGTATTGAATGTCAATAACACCTTGCTCTTGATTGTCTCTCAGTAAGTGATATTTGACGTGGATGTGTTTCGTCCTAGGACTGACCCTTTCTTATTGCGTAAGTTTTATACAACCCTGGTTGTCTTCACAAATGGGAATTGGTTTTGACATGTCTATCCCAATGTCCACAAAAAGTTAAAGAATCCATATCGCTTCTTGACACGCGTGTGCTGCTGCAATGTACTCTGCCTCAGTTGAAGATAGAGCGAGAGTTACTTGCTAGACCAACTTATGGTTCCTTCTCCATACTGTAAGATGAATCCTCTTGTGGATTTGCGGTCTGTGCCGTCCCTGGCCCAATCAGCATCCACATATCTGACCAGTTTTGGAGTGGATGTTGCTGGTAACCGTAACTACATCTGAATTGTTCTTTTGAGGCATTGCATCACTCTCTTCACTGTGTTCCAGTCATGCTGACAGGGAGCTGAGACTTTCCTGCATAGTATGCCTACTGCTGAGGCTATGTCTGGTCTTGTCACAGTGGCAACATATAACAGCTTACCGATTGCTCTGCGATACATGTTGTTGTTGGGTAGCAGGTTTTCTGTTTCATTGTTCTTTTGCTAGCCTGGTTCCATAGGAGGATAAGGATGTATATCCATCTGTCTTCTTGATTCTTGGAGTAGAGACAGGGGTCTGCTTTACTTCTTGAGAATCCCTCTCTAGTAAGTACTTTGTTCACTTTCTCATTCCACTGCCTTGCAGATTGCTTAAGACCATAGATGCTCTTCTGAAATTTACATACAAGGTTGTCTCCTTGCTCAAACCCTGGTGGTTTCTCCATGTAAAGGTCTTCCCTGCATGCCCTTCACGGCTGCAACTTTACGAAGTGCTCTGATGGTGGAGTGTTTTACGAAAGCGAATGTTTCATCGTAATCTTCACCGAATTTCTGGGAGTAACCCTTGGCTTTGTATTTGTGGATATTGCCTTCTGCGTCTGACTTTACTTTGAAAGTCCACTTACTTCCTATAGTTTTGCTGTTAGGAGGGATCTCTGTGAGTGTCCAGATTTATTTGCCTGAAGTGACTTTAATTCTTCTTTTGCTGCCTTTCTCCATTTATTGGCTTCATGTTTGGCAGTTTTTCTATGTCTTCCCAGGGTGTTTGTTCAAGTATGCTGTGTTTTTTAACAGTGTATGACAGCTTGACTTCAGACAGTTCAGCAGGATCTGGTGGGAAACTTGATTTAGGCATTGTGAGTTCTGTCTCTTGTCCTGACTCCTGCACAGGTTCACTTTGATCAACCTTTTCTTCTGGCTTGCTGGGTATATTCCCTTCACAGCTTTCAGGGATTGGTGTTTCTGATGATGGGCTCTCATCAAAATAAACACTACAGCTTATTGTCACTTTGTCAGTCTTTGGGTGTAGGATTCTGTAACCCTTAGTTCACTTGCTGCTGTAGCCTACTAGAATGCTCTCTATGGCTCTGTTCTCCAGCTTGGATAGCTTTTCACTTGAAATATAGGCATATGCTTTACATCCAAACACTCTGATGTGCCCTATGCTAGGCTTTAAACCATGCTACATTTCGAATTGAGTACTTTTAATGGCTCTTGAGGGTAGTCTGTTCTGTAGGTAGGTTGCATTAATGACTGCTTCTCCCCAGTAATTGTGAGGTAGGTTGGCATCCGACAACATGCACCTGGCCATTTCTATAAGAGTGCGATATTTCCTTTCTGCTACACCGTTTTGTTTAGGAGTGTATGGTGTGGTTGTCTGGTGTACTATTCCTTGTCTCTTCAGATACGAGACCCCTTCTTTGCTTATGTATTCTCCCCCATTGTCGGTGTGTCTTATTCCTGGTTTCTGTTGGAATTTGTTGCTAAACATGGCAATGAACTCTTGAAGTTTCTCTGATGTTTCATTCTTGTGGTTCATCAGATAAGTAGTTGTGTACCTGGAATAATCATTAATGAAAGTCAGTAGAAATCTGTTCCCGCCTGACGTGGGAGTTTTCATTGGACCTCATACGTCACTGGGTATGAGCTGCAGGGGGTGGGCAATTTTTCTTTGAGTAGCCTGTGGAAGGGGAGCACGTGTGACTTTTGCTTCAATACAGCACTTGCATTTCATGAGCACTTTGCTTTCTTGGTCGTGCTTTATGCCTTTGTGCATCTTAAGAGCTTTGTCATCATAGTGCATATTTTCTTTCCTTCTGTCATATTTATCATTTAATTTCCCTTTGACATATTCCAGTGTCAGCTCCTGCTCGGGTCTGGTTTCTAAAGTGTTAATGAGAGCATTATATGTCTCTGGAAGGCTGCAGAGGAGCAGGACAACAATATATTCGTTGTCCTCTCTGATGGCACGCAGCTGCACTATGATCTCTAGCATTGCATTCACATGGTCACACATTTGCTGGCCTTCTTCTAGTCTCATCTTGTATAACTTTTTAAGTAGAAACAGCTTACTGTTGAGGCTTGAATGCTTATTCAGTTTTTGTAATGAAGTCCACATACCTTTGGCCGTTTTCTCTGTTCTTATGTGGATAAGTTGGTCATCTTCCACTACTAAGCTTATAATTGCTTTTGCCTGTCTGTCCTTCCTATCCCAGTCCTCTGTCTCTCCGTCTGTGGGTCTGTCTTCATTCAGCACTTGCCCCAATTCATCCTTGGTGAGAAAAACTTCCAGTTTAAACTTCCACAGCTGGTCCTTGGCATTGTTCAGCTTTGCTATTGCAAACTTCACATCTGAACCGCTTGCCATCTTTTAGCTTTTGCATACAGTATTCACAGACTCACTGTACTCACTGAGTTACAGAATTCTCTTTCCAGTGCCTGGGTGCTTGTAGTATCCCCTCCAATGCCTCTGGGTGCTGCTGGGTGCCTGGAACCCATAACTTATTGTACAGAGTGTTGCAATAAGCGCTGGAAGCTTCTTGGATGCAGTAATATGGCTTTATTTTCATGGAGAAATATTTTACATGTCTTACAGCATGAAGAAACATGAACAGGAATCGGGAATATACAAGTACATGCACTGAGATAGACAATACATCCTGTTATATCATAGAAAACATGAACTATACACTATATTACTTCAGCGCCACCTGCTGCATAGATAGGTATAATGCATACAGTATTGTCAGTTTATTAACAACTTTACATTACATGCTGTTTTTCTTTTCCAACAGGGATTTGTTCAGTTGCCATGGCAAGGGGACTGATCAAGGGGACCGGTCATTGTACTATTGGTATGGCAACAAATGACGTCACTTCCATAGAGATGGAATGATTAGCATTATTGCCAAGATGAAGGGAAAATTTGCCCTGCTGCCATGACAACAGATGTCTCACTTCTTGGCAATGAATTGCCGCTGTTTGATATGGCAATAAAGGGATCGACCTGATTACCTTGACAACACAAGGGTTGTCCTCATTTTCATGGTGACAGAAGGATCAGCCAAAACAAAACATTGTAATGTCTGTAGCAATTACTCATGGTGGAGCTGCTGGTTTAAGCGGGCTGTTACCGTCACCTTCGTTACCTCTATTTCACCAGAACCGGGTCTAGGGTCCCGTTGAGTTTAACACCAGTCAATGTAGGCACCGGACACTTGGGTATCTTTTCCAATGCTTTAATAAACATGAATTGAAGGAAGTAGCAGGTAAGAGGTAGAAGGAAAGTTGCAGGGAAGTTCAAATACCTTGTCTTAATGTAGTATTAGGAATTGAAAGCTTGTAGATGGATATACTCTCTCTGTAGAGTTGAATCTTTGCCCGCCTGGATAGGTTTCTCTCACTAACCTAGCAGCCAGTACGCAGCACGAACAAAAGTCTCTGCCACAGACTTGATTGTGTTGAAACCCATACAGTCCTCTGCCACAGGATGTAATGGTTTAAGATGAATAGCAAACACAGCACTAGAACCTTTAGGCCGACCCGGCAGTACTATGCGGTAGGGTTACTTTAGGATACGTCCTCCAACTGAGTCACCAGGCCCCTCTCCAGACCAGCACTCTGCATGATCCTTCCATGACGGGTCCTCCCCTGGGATCTTCTCAGTTGTCCAGCTCCTTCCCTCTAGGACAGACAGCCCAGGACCATTCCTCTGCCGCTGTGGTAGGCCCCAGACAGGCTTCTGGGCCACCCACACGCTGCAGCTACGTGGGCCTCCCGGATGGAGGACCACAAGGTAGTACTCCTAGCACATACCTGTCGGCCTGGAGGGCCAGCAGGTGGAACGAAACAAACCCCCAAACATGGCGTCTGTCCCATAAATACCCTCCCCCAGAATGCAACTCGGAGGACTACCTCCACCGAGTTATCTCCGGGACAGTGGAGCACTCATACGCTTCAGCGTGTTGCCTTTCCAACACTGACCCATGGCGACAACGACACCCACAGGCACAGTGTGAAACTACATGCAACTCAGCCAAGCTGGAACAGAGGCAAATCTGACCATGTATGAACAGATAACCCACTAAATTTACCTTTCAACAGTAGATTGAAAAATCTACCAGCGCTACTTGTCCTTTTATTAACATTGACTTTAATGATGAACAGATCTGCAAGAAGAACCCATGGCAGCCAATCATACTATTTTCTTTTAGACAAATGATTAGACATATGAACTGGAAGTTGTGATTGGGTGATATAAGTAATATAGCACTATCCCCTTAGGGCTTGCTGAGTGTTGACTTTATAGGCCTCTCTCTGGTTACCAGCAGCTGGTTGCCAATAGTTCCCACTTAGTTACTGAGGGTTCCCACTTGGTTGCTGAGGGTTCCCACTTTGGTGCTAAGGGTTCCCGCTTGGTTGCTAGGGGTTCCTGCTCGTCCCACCCTTACTCCCACTTGCTCGTTACTCAGTGACCAGTCCAGGGTATTTGTATTTTATTTTGGAACTTGGATGGGAGAAGGGATGAGTGGGATATTCCAACTGGAACTATTCACAAAGGATAAGGACAACTCTCACTTGACCTCACCAGATTTTTAGCAGAAGCAGTCACACTGCTTTAACCATACAGCCACATGTATGGAGGAATTAAGTCTTCTTGCTCTCACTAGCAGTAGATTTGATGCACTACATTATTTTCAGGACATTCTTTAGCATCCCCTTTACTGACACCTGTCCACTGACTCTTCTAGCTGATGGGGGCAGCCCTCACTCGACAGGCCCCAAAGACTCACAATAGGCAGAAACAGTTCCTTCCTGGTGTCTCCCTTCCAGTCAGCTCTACAGGATCTCTGGGTTCAGCTTCTCTCTTTGCTCCTGGGTCAACCACCCAGGGCCACACAGCCTCCTCCATGGAGGAGAGGGCAGCCGCCCCCTCCCTCCTCGACTCTATTCTCCAGCTCAACTAACTCTGGGCACATGTACTCTGGCTTTATATACAGTATCCTAATATGCAATGCAGCACTTTCTCTCTGCCAATTGCCAGGGCTGTAACAAAGCCTGTGCACTTACTTGTCAGGTCCCCTCCCACTGTCCAATATGCCTCCCTATTGAATCAATGGGGAACAGTCAGAACAAGCTGAGCTGCACCTGAGTACAATGAGCAGACCTAACCAATAGATCCTGCTCCCTGGTAGGCAGAGAACACTTTAAGTTTTACCTGACCATCTTCCTGGTAAGCAGAAAGACCAAAAGCTATACTCTCTTCTAGCACCTACCTAGGAGGGTGCTACAGTAACATTATTAATTATTTTTATAAAAAACATTTATGGAGGAGGGGGACAGGATGGAGTTCTACCGTCACTATTTATCTTTCTGCATTTAATCTGTCCATGTGGATCTGTATTAGTATTGCTGGTCCTGTGACATGTCATCCAATTCTTTTCTCTCCAAAGCTAGGGCGAGGAGTGGGGTGATAAATGCTACATCCTATGCATCCTATGGCCAGAGACAAGAATGCTTGTGACATCACCAACTAGACATGTGCAATTTGTTTCAGTCCGAATAGATGTATCCAAATCTCTGAATAAAATAGTAATGAATTTAGTTGAAATTTGTTAAAATCGTTTACTTTATTAATTTTCGAACAAATTCCAAGTTTTCTTAAAGATTGTCATTCGGATCAGTTGAAAAATGATTTACCAATTCAAATTCTGTGTGAAGAATATCTGATTGTTAAACAGCGGGACAGGAAGCTAGCCACCACGTCCGTAACAACAGATTACTCATCAGCTGTCAGCGGGCTTCCCCACTGACATCTGAAATGTAAACAAAACAATGGCGGCAATAGGAAATTCCAAAAAAAAAACAGCATGGGGTCCCCCCAAAATACATATCAGACCCTTACTTGAGCATGCAGCCTGGCAGGCCAGGAAAGGGGGGGGTGAGTGAGCGCCCCCCTCCTGAACCATAACAGGCCACATGCCCTCAACATGGGGGGGTATTTTGAAGCGGGGGGGCTGGGACTTGGGCTGGGGGTCTTCCGGCTGGGGGCCTATCAAAATCTGGAAGCCTCCTTTAACAAGGGGGCCCCCAGATCCTGCCCCCCACGTAATTAAGTATGGGGTACATAGTACCCCTACCCATTCACCAAAAATGTGTAAAAAGTGAATAAAGACAACACACAAGTTTTAACAATTCCTTTATTAAAAAATAACCCGAAGGGCCTGGATTGGGGATGGGACCCCACACTGTTTTTTTTCTGGAATTTTTTATTGCTGGCATTGCTTTGTTTATATTTCAGCTGTCAGTGGGGAAGCCCGCTGACAGCTGATGAGTCATCGATTGTTAAGGACGCGTCGGATGGCTTTCCGGCCTATTGCTTATCAACCAGCTATTCTTCACACAGAATTCGAATTAGTCGATCATTTTTCGACCGGTCCGAATTCGAATCGTTCTGAAAATTTGGAATTCATTTGAAATGAATAAATGAAACAAAGTTTTTAAAAAAACAAAACTAATATAAACGAATCCTGAAACTAAATGAAATTAGTACCATAACAAATCTATCCAAAACTAAACTAAATTTTCCGTTCTGCACATGTCTATTGCCAGCATCGCCACCCCCCGTGACCTGTAGAGAAGTACACAAAGAGGTTATCTTTCAAGCCCCAACCTTCTTCTTATCATTCATTTACTTGAATGAGCACTTTCTATATCACAGTGAAGTCACACAAATATCAACGTTTACACAAAAGTATATGAAAATCGCATCATTATAATCTCCTATGTGGCACACAATCCGTGCGTTGTTGTGGCACTGGGGAGCCACAGCTGTGGCATAATTTAGCCCATTGACATGGATTGCAGAATAAGCTGTGTGTGGTTGTATAACCATACCTTGGGCATTTTTGTGCACACACATATGGGTGTATTTTTTTAGGGGTGGCGTTTTGACGCGCACACAAGATTATTTTTTTAAGCATAAAATCTAAAGTTTCTTTTTAAATTGAAATGTCAAAATGGGGCTGTGCCGCAATTACCCTGTAACCACGTGTAATGCACTTGGCTGCTTTGCCTCTGAGCTGCCTGTCAAATGCCTCTGAAAAGTGATCAACCGGGGATTGCTCTTTGAAGGGGAGACACTGACAGCCACATGTGTAAATGAGACGTAAAAATCCAGCACTCTTGGATTTCAATCTTTTTATTTCATTATTGGATATTAATGATGCAGATTTTTTGTAATGTAGCTCTACCCCTGCAGGAGCCACTGTTTTTTGTAGTTCACAAGCACAGGTGATAATGATGAATTAGGTTTCCCCTCACAGGTGCAGAGGCTGCCAGCACACACAGAGTACAGTTTAGGCACACTGATGCAAGGATCAGTCTAGAGCAGTGATCTCCAAACTGTGGCCCTGGGGCAGGATGTGGCCCTTTACTGCTTTTTTAGCCAGCCCTTGGGGCACTATTACTCCCATTGACATGAACAGTTGGGCATGTTTACTCCAATTACTCCAATTAACACCAACAATTGAGCATATGTCCTCCCAATCACAACAATGAAGGGGCACAATTCCTCCCAATAATGCCAACAAATGGGCTCAATTCTTTCCACTGTCACCAACAATGGGACACTATTCCTCCCACTGACACCAATAATTGGGCATTTGTCCTCTCCCTGACACCAATGAAGGGGGACAATTCCTCCTAATTAGGGATGGGTGAACAGTTCGGCCTGAGCATGAGTTTGGGCCAAACATGGGCTGTTCACACGTTTGCCAAACACTTGAATTATCGGGGCGTTCGACCGTTTGTTCGGCTCGCCGAAGGACCACAGTGCATTGAAAGCCCTGATTGTCTGAAGCAATGAAATCTTTGCCCAATCAGGGTACAGAGCACTTTTATTGCCATGATTGGATGCTGTCATGATGTCTATCCAATCATGACTCATTGCTTTTAGTCCCGCCCCACACTATAAATGTATTCTTTCAATAACGGGCATTTTTATTGTGATATCGGCGTGAAGAGAGATAAAACAGGGCTCTATTCAGAGCTACTAGACAGTTAGTGTGCTATAGTGTGCTATTGTGATTCTATTGTCAGTGTAGAATATCAGTTTAGTGTGAATCTAGAGATAGTTCAGTCAGTGTGAGTGTAGTGACCACCATTCATCTCTACATTAGTGTGAATCTAGGGTTAGTTCAGTAAGTATGAGTGTAGTGACCGTTTAACACAGTATATTTCATTGCGTTACATGCCGTTTAACGCAGTTTATTTTAGTAAGTTACTGCAAGTTTAACATCAGTGCGTTACGTGCCATTTAAAGCAGTATATTTCAGTGTGTTACTTCAAGCTTAACGCTGTACATTTCAGTGCGTTACTGCAAGTTTAACGCCGTATATTTCAGTGCATTACCTTTCCGTTTAACACAGTATAGTTCAGTGCGTTACTGCAAGTTTAACGCTGTATATTTCAGCGTGTTACATTCCGTTTAATGCCGTACATTTCTGTGATTTAGTGTACGCTTAATGCAGTATATTTAATTGCATTACTGCAAGTTTAAAGCCGTATATGTCAGTGCGTTACCTTCCGTTTAACGCCGTATATTTTGGTGCATTACCTTCTGTTTAGCGCAGTATAGTTCAGTGCTTTACTGCAAGTTTACCGTCGTATATTGCAGTGCGTTACATGCTGTTTAATGCAGTATATTTCTGTGCGTTAGTGAACATTTAAGGCAGTACATTTCAGTGCATTACTGCAAGTTTAACGCCGTATATTTCAGTGCATTACATGCCGTTTAATGCAGTATATTTCTGTGCGTTACTGCAAGTTTAACACTGTATATTTCAGTGCGTTACTGCAAGTTTAACGTTGTATATTTCAGTGCTTTACTGCAAGTTTAACGCTGTATATTTCAGTGCGTTACCTTCTGTTTAACGCAGTATAGTTCAGTGCGTTACTGCAAGCTTAAAATTTTTACTGTGATATCAGCGTGGAGAGAGATAAAACAGAGCTCTGTTCAATGCTACTAGAGGAAAGTGAGGGTGAGGCACAACCTCAACGAGGCAGCCATCATGGAAGAGTAGAGAGCAGCCACCCTATTCCATCACATTTTGGAGCTGTTATCTCCCAGCCCACTTCCGACAGCTCAGCTGTCTAGGCCTTTTTTAGCACATGTGCATCTGATCGCACTGTTTCAATTTGCAAACTTTGTCTCAAGCACATCAAGCGTAGCAAAAACACCATGCTTGACAAGGCATTTAACCTCCCACCACTCAGCCCGTTGACCAGAGCACCTGAAAGCCACACAAAAGGGGCGCAAATTTGTTCCTCCTCCTTACTCACCTCAGTCTGCCCACTCTATACCTCATGACTAGGGATGAGCTTCGAGTTGAACTCATGTTCGACTCGAACATCATCTGGCAAAAGGTTGGTTCTGATTAGGAATGAAACACCCACACAAATAGGCACCACATCCCTGAAGAGATATAAATGGCAAACAAGGGGAGGAAAGGGATTTTGACGGTGCAAGTAGACAAAAAAGGAATTTTTCTAAAAAGGCTAATTTTAATTTAACATTTCAAGTTAAAAAACATATATAGATAATACATGGATTCACATAAAATACAGTTTTTGTACAGTTACAGTGGTCAAACAAAATTTGAGTGTATTTGATTTTTGGGAGATGATACAGTTGCAAGCATACTAGCCCGACATGTTTCGCTGTGTCGCTTTATCAAGGGATATGCAAGCCAGAGAAGGTGATATCATCCAACACTCATATAGTTCCATAATAGAAAACAGAAGTTTAAACAAACAAAAATTACAACTACCTAAGGATATCTAATGATAAAACAGACAAAAAGTATATATTATATTGGATCAACAGAAAGCGCAATGTCCACTCCAATACAGCACAGAAACGGTGCTTACCCCTATGTAGCCCCAGCCTTGGTCAGTCACCGCAAAACCATCCACTAGCACTGAGAATCTGACTTGGCCAAAAAGGGGGTGCAATCACAGGGGACGGGAAGGTAAAACTGTGAATAAGGCAGAGATAAATATATATATGTGTAAAACCTTACGGAATTGTTGTGTAGGGTAAAGTAAAATGGGAAGTAAGGTATGGGGTATAAATTTGTGGCTTTTGCTGAAAGGTAAAGTGGTTTAGGCATTGTGACAAAAAAGGGGGGAGGAAAAACCAAACCAAAAAGGGAAAATTAGAAAAAAAATAAAATAAAATAAAATAAAAAAATAAAAAACAAAAAACAAAAAACAATGGCCACTAGAAAAAATTAGGTACTTACTTTAAACTATTTAAACAAAGCCTAATGGTGGATAAGGTCTTCCAAAAGTTTTTTTGATAATTGCAGGAAAATATTCAAGTTGCTGGTAAATAAGACAAAATTTATATATATATGTATAAGAATTAGAATTCAAGATATGGATGAAAGAGTTCAAAAAAGCAAATAAGATAAATAAAGTTATCAAAGTGTAGCCTAAAAAAGTTGAAAAATAAAATAAAAATCAAGGAATGCATTATCTAGTTAAACTAAATGGATAGTAAGGCCCCTTTCACACGGGACGGATCCGTGTTGATCCGCCCCGTGTTTATCCGCTGCTCAGCGGGGATCGCTCCGCTTTCCCCAGCTGAGCAGGCAGATGACAGGGCGGGACCCGCACACTGTGCAGGGACCGCCCTGTCAGATCTCCGCTCTCCCCTATGGGGGATCGGAGGAACACGGACCGTCTGTCCGTGTTCCTCCGATCCGCTCTGCAGACGGATAGAAAAATAGGATTTTCTTCCGTCCGCAGAATCGGACGAGAGCGAAGGCGGACGACATCGGGTGTTAGCGGATGTACATCCGCTGACACCCGCTATCCCATAGGGATGCATGTATGTCCGTATTTCATTCGAAAACGGATGGATGAAATACGGACATACGGTCCGCATGTGTGAAAGGGGCCTTAGGAACTCAGTCTCATCAAGTTCAAATGAGGCAACCAGCTGGTAAAGCCTTCAAATTTTTGCCTTCTATTTCCTCTAAGGCCCCTTTCACATGGGACGGATCCGTGTTGATCCGCCCCGTGTTTATCCGCTGCTCAGCGGGGATCGCTCCGCTTTCCCCAGCTGAG